>PVIC010012267.1:0-33250 GCA_004025085.1 Thryonomys swinderianus | reverse complement strand
TTCTCTTTCCCCATAAACACCAAAATGCTAGGTTTTGTTGATTATTAACAGTCCAGTGTGTTCCTCTCAAAGTTGATATTAGCTCTGACCAAAGTATCCAAATAAAACAAGCTAGTATAAAATGTTCATTGTTTTTTTGTGGCAATGGAGAGCAAACCCAGAGCCTCATATATGCAAAATGTCTGCTGTACCACTGAGCTACACCCTGAGTCCTGCTTTGTGGGGGGGGGGGGGCGGTGCTGGTGGGAGTTTTTTTGGGTTTTTTTGTTTGTTTGTTTGTTTGTTTGTTTTTGGCGGTACCGGGGATCAAACTCGGGCCCTTGTGCTTCCAGAGTAGGCGCAGTACCACTTGAGCTACATCCCCTGGCCCTTATTGTTTTTATCCATACATCTTTCCTTAGCAACTGAGGGAATCCATTGCTGAACACAAACCTCATATTGATAAGCTACTGAAGATAGGCCCACAACTAAAGGAGCTGAACCCAGAGGAAGGGAAAATGGTGGAAGATAAATACCAGAAAGCAGAAAACATGTATGCCCAAATTAAAGAGGAAGTACGACAGCGGGCTCTGGCTCTCGATGAGGCTACTTCCCAGTCTGCTCAGGTATGTGTATGCCTTATATCATTGTAACCTTAAAACTGTCCACTAGCCTAATCAGGAGGTCTTTGTGTTAGGTATGCCCATGTACCTGGGAATACACAGACCAGTGTGTGGATAATACGTATTGGTAAAGGAGCAGCCTTTGCCTACTTGCATTTGTATTCCCAGGAACATTGGCATACTAACCCTCTATGGGGGGTAAAATGCATCTTGGCTGGTATATATAATTTTTTGTTGATAATTTATCTGAAAACTTCATATTGCAATGATTCTTTAGCAGGGGTGATTTTGGATAAATTTATTGGGTAGATCCTAAAGCAATGATTGCCTCAACAAAAGTCCAGTTCCTGTTGGTCCTGTTATCTTGGAGATTTAGAGTGATGTAACACATTATAGTTTTCTCATTCAAGAAGCTGTTAGCTTCCTAATTGAGAATAAGGTGCTCTACTAGGGAGAAGAGCCAAAAAGAAACATAAAACACCTCAGTGGACTTGAAAGCATGTAACTACATAACTTTTCAACTAATACTGTTAGAACGTTGTCATGTCTGGGTATTTTATTCCTATGTTTAGTCAGTATTCTTGGTTAATATCTGTACTTACTCAAGTTTTTCCCCTACCTCCCGTCCCATCTCTCACTCACATTGTGGAATGTGTCACTTTGTGTTGTTGCTGCCTGCTCCTGTCCTCCCCACATCGTCACATTTCATTGTTGTGTTGACCGCGCCCACCATAACAGATTGCAGAGGTAAGGTACCCACCCCCACTGGGATTAGGGCATTCTTTTAAAGCAAAAACCAAGGCCATTATGTATAAAGAAACTTCCCTTAACATTAGAATTCACTGTATTGTTGCAGTGTATTATGTTACTTTCATTTGGGGTGGATTCCAGAAGTGAGGGAGTGATGGGAAATGATTTTGTTATAGAATCTAACAGGCCACATAAAATGGATATATCTTACTTCAAGTAAGTAATGAATCTAAAGTTAGGTTTAGATAGCTTCTTTAAAGAGGCATGTTTAACTGGCCTGCTATCTTTTCTCCCCATTCTGCATAAGATTGTAAATGAGAATTTACATTATAATCTCAGTCATTCAAAATACCAGAAAAATGAAAAGGTAATAATTCATATAGAATAAGATGAGATCTGGGCTTTCTTAATTACTTTCCCTTGTGCCTGCATCTCCTTTTGGCTGTTCCATACAGTGAGTTGTTAAGCTGCACGCCATGGTTCTTTTAAATTCTGCCTCATGCAGATCCATGTGCACAGCTGCTGGAGAGAATCTAAGCTGTTGGTCTGATCTGTTGCATGCGAGCGTCATCTGAGATGTTGACATACTGACTCACCGGTTTCATGGTCTTGTCCCTTTTCGTCATATTAGTTGGAGTAGGAGAAGTGGTGTGACAGCGCTAATGACTTCAGTTGATTTCTGGTATATTACTTAATCTCTTGACTCCTAAATTAAATACTGCTGGTCCCCCCACCTCACCCCACTCCACCCCACACCGTGAGTCAGCTCTGGAGTACTATGGCCAAAATGGTTTCTTAGCTAAACCCAGCACTTAAGAGTTACCAGGCTGAGTTGAGCAAAAGTTATCCTAAACAGTAGTAGATTTATAGCATGTCCCTATTCCATCACATTTCTGAGGCCTGACAGTGTTGGCTGATGTTCCAATTTTGTTTAGTTCCATGATAAAATAGAGCCCATGTTGGAGACACTGGAGAACCTTTCATCTCGCCTCCGTATGCCACCCCTGATCCCTGCTGAAGTAGACAAGATCAGAGAGTGCATCGGTGACAATAAGAGTGCCACCATGGAACTCGAAAAGCTGCAGCCATCTTTTGAGGCCCTGAAGCACCGTGGAGAAGAGCTGATTGGGCGATCTCAGGGAGCAGACAAGGATCTGGCTGCAAAAGGTGCCTGGTGGTTATAATTATTCTCAAAGAAATGTCAGTAGAATAAATTCCAAGCTGCAGTTATCTTCAGCATCTTACCAGATGTCATTGAATATAAAGGCAGCCCCCAAATAATGAGTATTCCACAAAGTCATTTGAAAGTCATTTGGAATTCAACACACATTTTCTCATTGAAAGAAGGTTACAATTGGGAGTTAGATTCCCAGGCCAGGAAACAAATGCTCCTTTAACCCCTCATGTGAGTAAACTACAGTATCAATAGCAGATAGAACATAACTACCTTTTATAATGCTTTGCCTGGGAAACACAGAAGTTCAGCACAGAATACTAGAAGTAGAGTTCCCCTCTCAGCTTCTTTATAAGTTAGGGAGTTTTTAGTCTCAGTTTTGTTTTGTTTTTTATGTTGAATTTCTAGACTGCTTCTATAGTCCCTTTTTTGTGGGGACCAACGTAAGTAAAAGTCCTTAGTGTAGAAATAATACCATTGAAGCTAGGATGGAAAATTCTGTCAATTACAAATTTGGGGGGCTGCTTTTAAAGATAGTTTCACTGGAAATGTTAGAATTAGATGGAATTTCTGTTGAGTGTGCTTTGAAGTATTTAGAGAAATCCTATTCACATCTCTTCTTTATTCTCCTTAGAAATTCAGGACAAACTGGATCAAATGGTGTTCTTCTGGGAGGACATCAAAGCTCGGGCTGAAGAACGAGAAATTAAATTCCTTGATGTCCTTGAATTGGCAGAGAAATTCTGGTATGACATGGCAGCTCTCTTGACTACCATCAGAGACACCCAGGATATTGTCCATGACTTAGAAAGCCCGGGCATTGACCCATCCATCATCAAGCAGCAGGTTGAAGCCGCTGAGGTGAGAGAAAAATGAAAGTTCTCTTAATGTATATCCTTTACCAGAGCATTTTGCCCAAGTACATTGTGTTAGCTACTTTAACTACACTGGGTACTTTGACAGTGTTTTGGGAGCCTTGATTATGTTTTGTTTTGTTTTTTAAGCCTTTTCCACTTGAAAACAAATACTTGGTTATTAGAGTGAATTTATTTAATGTACAAAGACAGACAGTAGAAAAGTCAATTTTATAATCATTATCCAGAGTTAACAGTTTTTACTTTTAACATCTTATTGTTGAGCACAGGCCGGTTAGTGCAATGGATGGGATACATTTTTCTAGTCTTTTCAAAACAAGATCTCTCCATATAGTTCAGACCAGCCTTGAACCCAGGCTGGACTTGAACTCTGTGATCCTCCTCCCTCAGCCTCTCAAGTGCTGGAATTGCAGGCATGTGCCACCATGCCCAGCTGCTTTTTCTAGTCTTTCTAGGGAGTCTAGTTCATAATAAGTATTTGTCTTGCCTCATCTAGTCCACATTGCACAAGCAAACCTATTTTGGTATTATCTTTCATACATACATATATATATATATATATATAAAATCTTTGATATTATCTTTCATATATATATATAAAATCTTTCAAATATATATATATATGTATATGTAGTGTGTATGTTCAACAGCCACTTGGAGCCTGAAGCTACGTTGTCTAGATAAAACAAAATATGAAAAAATTGAATGTTTGTGAGTGTGACCGGCTCTGTTCAATGTTTGCTTGCAGTGGGCTGTAAGTTTGGGGAATTGTGATCTGCTTTCTGCTATAACTCAGTTCTGTTCCTCTACACGTAGACTATTAAGGAGGAGACAGATGCTCTGCATGAAGAGTTGGAATTTATTCGAATCCTTGGAGCAGATTTGATTTTTGCCTGTGGTGAAACTGAGAAGCCTGAAGTGAAGAAGAGCATTGATGAGGTATGGGGAATGGTAAAGGGATTCAGATGAAACATTAGGGATTCAGCCTAGAGGGTACTATTAATTAAATGATCTGATTAAATGTTTTTCTCCTAGATGAATAATGCTTGGGAGAACTTAAACAAAACATGGAAAGAGAGGCTCGAAAAACTTGAGGATGCTATGCAAGCTGCTGTGCATTATCAAGACACTCTACAGGTAAGAGGCCACTAGGTGACCACCAAGGAAATACAGGTTCTGTCCTGCCTTGGTCATTTTGTAAATTCAGTGCAAAACAGGACCATTGTGTTCTCAAACCTAAAACACTGCTGTTTCTACCTTTCTAGTCAGATTTTTCCTTCTAATGAGAAAAGTAGTGACAATATATCTACTCCTCCTGCCATTTTTGTCTTCATTGCATTCTTATCATATTTATATTCAGTCAGCTTTACTACAGAGCTTCCCTTATTAAGGCAGCTTTTGCGAGAGGCTCCAAGCTGAGGTTATCATGAAGTATATTGTTAACAAGGATAGTGATAACTCTCTGTGTGCATGCGTGCATGCACGCTTGCTTGCTTGCTTGATTTATTTATTTATTTATTTATGCATTTGTATTTTTATGTCAGGCTATGTTTGATTGGCTGGATAACACTGTGATCAAACTCTGCACCATGCCCCCTGTTGGCACTGACCTCAACACTGTGAAAGATCAACTAAATGAGATGAAGGTTTGTACCCCAGAATGGTTTTAGCAGAAATGTTGCATCTTGGTAGTTTTTAAAGGCTTGGTTTGATACTAACTTGGAGTACATCTTTGACAGGAGTTCAAAGTGGAAGTTTACCAACAGCAGATTGAGATGGAGAAGCTCAATCACCAGGGTGAACTAATGTTAAAGAAGGCTACTGATGAGACAGACAGGGACATTATCCGAGAACCACTGACAGAACTCAAACACCTCTGGGAGAATCTGGGTGAGAAAATTGCCTACAGACAGGTAAGGCAAGTGGTGGAAGGTGTAAACAAACTACTGTCTGCTCTTGTCCAATTCCCTAATGAATTTTCCCTCTGTCTTTCTCTGAGTAGCATAAGCTAGAAGGTGCTCTCTTGGCCCTTGGCCAGTTCCAGCATGCCTTAGAGGAACTGATGGGCTGGCTGACTCACACTGAAGAGTTGCTAGATGCTCAGAGGCCAATAAGTGGAGACCCAAAAGTCATTGAAGTTGAGCTTGCAAAGCACCATGTAAGTATTTTCATTTTTTATCTCCAGCTCTGTTGGCCTAAGACCAGGTGTTGCCACTTGATGTCATGTATACCTTAGAGAACCAGACTTGATGATACTCATGGAGATAAATTAATGTCATTCAACATCTTCTAGGTTCTAAAAAATGATGTTTTGGCTCATCAAGCCACAGTGGAAACAGTCAACAAAGCTGGCAATGAGTTGCTTGAGTCTAGTGCTGGAGATGATGCCAGCAGCCTACGAAGCCGCTTGGAAACTATGAACCAGTGCTGGGAGTCAGTGCTGCAGAAAACAGAGGAGAGGGAACAGCAGCTTCAGTCAACACTGCAGCAGGTGTGTGCACCATCCAAGTTAGGAGGAGGAGGTCTGCATGTGACTAGCTGGGAGAAGGCCTGAATCAGAGAGGAAAGCTACTCTGTAGAAACCTTATGAAGGGCCAGGGATTGAGCTCAGTGGCACCAAGTCTGCCTGGCAACTACAAGGCCCTAAGTGTGATCCAGGTACAGGTTGGGGATGAGACTTGGAGAAATTTATTAGGTAACTCTTCTTAGATTAATAGTAGACTATATCAAGTCAGGTTCCTTCCTCTTGAACAGTACCTTAACCATTTAGTCCATTCATCAGATCTGTACTGTTACACAGTGAGGTCTGAAGGATTTTTCCAGATTCTGCAAGAAACAGATTGTGTCAAACCTGCCACAGAGTAACTGAGACCATTCCCACATTCCTCCCTCATGATTCCCTATAGGATTCTTTACAGTTTATACTTGAAGCTGAGACTGGACTGCTTACATTGCTGATATGTCTTTCTCTCAAAAGGCCCAAGGTTTCCACAGTGAAATTGAAGATTTCCTCTTGGAACTGACTAGAATGGAGAGCCAGCTGTCTTCGTCGAAGCCCACAGGAGGACTTCCTGAAACTGCTAGGGAGCAGCTTGATACACATATGGTAATGGCAATTTCTTCAACTGAGCATAAGCACCCCACATTCAGTAGCCCTTTTGTGAGTTTACGGAGATGAATATATCTAGGAGTCCATAAAGGAATGCGTTTTTATCAAAAACATACAGTACACACTGGGGTACTATTTATTTACCATCTGTAACACCTTACCATGGGTGGCAGTAGTGACAGGAGCAGCTCAGCCGGAAGAGCCCAGTGAGCTGGTAAATTTTGAATTGACCTGCTTGATCACATAACAAGATAGTCAGAAGGTCATGCAGATAAGGGGCTGTGGACATAGCTCAGTTGTAGAGCATGTGTCTAGCAGGTACAAGGCCCTATGTTCAGTCTCTAATACCAGAAAAAGAAAAGATAAATATGTAGCACCAATAGGTTTGTATTTCAGAAGACTAAGGGAAGTCAGATTGTGATAATATTTCAAGAAAATTTGCTAAAGGTAGGCATTGGTGCACACCTGGGATCCCAGTACTTGGAAGCTAAGGCAGGAGGATCTCTGAAAGTTCAAGGCCAGCAAAATCCTGTCTCAAAAAAGTGTGTTGAAAATAAAAGCAATATGATTTCTAGGCAAGTCCTTCATGAAAAGGAGAAATGATTTTGTCTATTTTTGTCGTTTTTCATCCTAAAAAATGTTTTTCAATTCTATTCACTTGTGACAGAATTATTTTAGTGTTAAGGAAGAATGATGGATCTCATTCCTTAATAGCTCAGCAGTTGTACTGAATATAAAACCAGTTTTTGAATCAAGATGAGACCTTGGGCTGGAGGGTTAGCTCAGTGGTTCCGGAGCCTGCCTCGCAAGCGCAAGGTCCTGAGTTCGATCCCCAGTAACCACATATAATGCTGGGTGTGGAGACTCACGCCCACCAACAATCAACACTGCATACCACAATGCTGGGCGTGGTGGCTCATGCCTGTAATCCCAGCACTCGGGAGGCAGAAACAGGAGGATTGCTGAGTTCGTGGTGGCTTGCCTGGGCACCATAGTGAGCTCAGGACCAGCCTGAACTACAAAGTGAGACCCTGTCGCAAAAAAAAAAAAAAAAAATAGATGAGACCTTCTTGGGCTTTTCCAGACTGTGCTGATGAAGCTTCAGTGAGTGTCTTTGGGGAATGGATATTATTGACATCTTTTTTGTCTTTCTTGTAGGAATTATATTCTCAGCTGAAAGCCAAGGAAGAGATTTACAATCAGCTGCTTGACAAAGGCAGGCTCATGCTTCTGAGCCGTGATGATTCTGGGTCCGGCTCAAAGACGGAACAGAGTGTAGCACTCTTGGAACAGAAATGGCGCATGGTCAGCAGCAAGATGGAGGAGAGGAAGGTACCCTCCACTAGACACTGTGTTTGAACAATTGACTTGGTGGTTGGAATAGTTGTAATTAGCATCTGGTTTCTGTGAAGGGTTCTCAACGATCAGTATATTGTAACAGGTCGCAGAACCGCTAACCTGAGATGTCCTCATACTACTCCAGCTATCTTTTCTACTTCTCTTCCATTCTTGCCAAAATGCATTGATGAGTATTTCCAGTGACAGTTGCTTTTACAATTATTTCTCTGCAAGTTTAGATGTTGCTGAATAGTACTGTCCAGTGGTCAGCTTTGTGTCCCATGTGAACAACCCATTTTTGTTACTACTTAAAACAGGGTTTTGTTGGGAGTTGGGGAGTTGGCATGCAAGGAATGTGGCTAATAATTTTCCACAAAAAATTTGGTTTTTTGTATAAGTACCATGTGCAAGGAAATTTGCTAACAATCAAATGAGAAGTAAATTATAGGATTTCCCATTATTCTCCAAAATCTTTTTTTCTGTAAAATAATAAAGGCAATCAACATGCAGACATTTTCCCCCCAAAAGAATGCTTTTTCTGAGTAGAGTTTTACTCCGTTTTGTGCTTGTCAGGCTGACTATGAAGTATGCATGCAGACCTGTGGACCTTACCCACTCAATAAATAGTTACTTAGAAGCACATACCAGACACTGCTAGTTTACAGTGGAAACAATAAATGAATGGACCCCATCATCAATAAGTTAATGGGCAGAAGGACATAAGATACATTTTCACACATATAAATGAGCATTTTGAGAGAAGCATTGCTTTCATACAACTCTTACATGATTGTAATACAAAGAATGGCCAAAGGACCTGAGTATATGGCTATATTCTAACCTGTGGACAGGTTCCTGCAGAACTGAGAAGACAGAAATTGAGGCAGATTCTGGTTCATAATAAAGAGTTTTCAACAATCAGTATGATCGTTGAAAGAGGGGCAGATTTAGCTGATCACACCAAGCCAGGTATCAAGGGTAGGTGTTTCTGATTTTGTAGGAACATTACTTTTCAGGATTATAAAATCACTTCTTAAATGTACATAATCCTGTATTGCTATAAATATAATGAGGGGAAATTCCTGCTGACAAGGAGCTTGGAGCATATTGATTTCTGTGACAGGTTTATTTCCCATTTTCTACCTGACATTTAAATTGTGTCAGTTTCTGTGTGCCCTCTATCCTCAGTACCTAGGAATCAAACCCAGGGGCTTCATGGATGCGAGGCAAGTGTTCTACTATCGTGAGCTACATTCCTAACGCTGTACCTTTTTTTTTTTAAAACAAAAGGTCTCGCCTTATAGTTTAAACAGGCTCTGAACTCACTATGTAGCCCAGGCTAGCCTGGAACTCACAGTAATCCTCCTGCTTCTGCCTCCTGAGTTGTGGGATTACAGGCATGAGCCACCACGTCCAGCATTGTACTATATGGTACTAGGGATCAAACTCAGGACCTTGTGCCAGGAAGATGCCAGAACCACTGAGCTAAATCCCTGGCTACCCTGTACATTTTATGTAAATTTAGCCTAAGGTGTTTCGGGAGATAACTAAAGTATCCTAAAAGCACAAAGAGGAAATAAAAATCATACTCTAACACAGTCAGCTAGAATTAATAGCAGTTAACATTTTGGTGTACATTTTAGATTTTTTTCCATGAATACCTTCGCTTATAATACATGCTAAATATACTCCTCCCCACCCGCCATAGTGGAGGTTGAACCCAAGGATTGCTGAACTAAGTCCCCATACTTTTCAATATGTACTTTTATTTTGAGGTAGGATCTTGCTTAAGTCTAAATTGCCCTGGTTTGGCCGGAACTTTGGTTCTCATGCCTCAGCCTTCTGAGTAGTTGAGATTATAGGCATTTCCCTCCACACCAAGCTTGGAGATATTCTTTGTCTGTTTGGGGTTTTTTGTTTTTGTTTTTGTTTTTGTTTTTGTTTTTGTTTTTGTTTTTGTTTTGAGACAGGGTCTGAGTATGTAGTTGAGGCTGGCCTCCAACTCAATGGCCATCTTCCTACCTCAGCCTCCTGAGTGCTGGGATTACAGGTGTGTGCCACCACACCCAGTTTGGATATAAATTTTTTTTAATTGAATTCTTTATTGGTTGGATATAAATTTTTTAATGGCCTATTGTTGTTTTACTTTGCCTGCCTGGGGGTTGAGCTGGCAAAAAAAGTGATCATAGGAGTAGAAGACCCTGAGGGTGTAATTATGGACTCTACAACTGGAGTATGTTCCTGTTTAGTAGCATTTGTCCTGAGTGCCATTATTTTGCAATTCTGATTTAGATCAAAATGCTTGTAAATTTATATCCAATGGTATTAGATTTTTGCCCAATTTTTGTTGTAATTTTTCTCATTGCCTTTTCTACTTGTGGGCTACATTTTAGATTCAGGCATTTCATCTACCACATTTCTAAGAACATATATTCAGATAGCATCACAATAGATATTTTCTTTATAGCCATGTGTTTTTTGTTTAGCTAATTTTATATCACAGAAAAGTACATGAAAAGAAACTGAGATCTGCCCAGAGCAGGTTGCAGGCCCTGCAGCTCTCCCTGCTGAGGGTCTGTTCATTTACGTTTGTTGAATACTTTACCCTGTTCTTATATGTCCCAGGAGGGGGACAGTGACTGAGAAAGAAACTTAGCCACTAATTATACACTTTCTTTTTCTACTACAGTTCTTATCCAGTTGTTTCATTTTTAAACACTAACATTAAAATGTCCACTTCTTTACAAACAAAGCGTGTTTGGAGGCTAAGTGAGGCTTCCTATTTATAGGTCATTTCATTTGGTGTACAATTCATGCCTTTGCCATTGAAGCTGTAATTCCTGAATTTAGCACTTTGTCTTTTTGTGTCTTTCATGTACAATTCAGTTAAAGCTGGAAGAGGCCCTCAACTTGGCAACAGAATTCCAGAATTCCCTACAGGAATTTATCAACTGGCTCACTCTAGCAGAACAGAGTTTAAACATTGCTTCTCCTCCCAGTCTGATTTTAAACACTGTCCTTTCCCAGATAGAGGAGCACAAGGTAACTAGGACTCAAATTTTACTTGCCTTTTGATGGGAGTAGTTTTTTCTTTACCTTAAAGAGCAATGTTGTTCCCTCAGGTTTTTGCTAATGAAGTGAATGCCCATCGAGACCACATCATCGAGCTGGATCAAACAGGAAATCAGTTAAAATTCCTTAGCCAAAAACAGGATGTTGTTTTGATCAAGAATTTGTTGGTTAGTGTCCAGTCTCGGTGGGAGAAAGTTGTCCAGCGATCTATTGAAAGAGGGCGATCACTAGATGATGCCAGAAAGCGGGCAAAACAAGTAAGTTATAAAGGATGTTAATTTATTAAATGAGCTTGGGCTGCATGTTTGAGTTTTGGGGATAGTTCTCATAAGTGAATTGTATAGTATATTTGTTCCTGGTGCAACATATTTCTCATATAATTTTAGTTCCATGAAGCTTGGAAGAAACTTATTGATTGGCTGGAAGATGCAGAGAGTCACCTAGACTCAGAACTGGAGATATCCAATGACCCAGACAAAATTAAACTTCAGCTTTCTAAGCATAAGGTAAAACTTAATTGCTCTTAAGTGCCAAGCTTGATTGTTAAAGCTTATACCACACAAGTGATGAAATATTCCTTTTTTCCTCTCTTAGTGCTGGGCTTTGAACCTAGAGCCTGGTATATCCTAGCCAAGTGTTTTACCACTGAGTTACAAATCCAGCTGCAGCCCCAGCCCCAGTCCCATCCCCAAGGATCCATTTTATATCTAGGCACTGTCTAATCATGACATTGCTCTTTTAAGTAACAGTAAAAGCAACAATACAGCTGGCATAGCCAGCTGAAGCTATAGGCTTTTACAAATTGCTATGTACTGCTATGTATGGCATAGATAAAAAATTACGAAATTCTAAGGATAGGTTATTGTTAATTTTAGTTTGATTTAGTTTTTTTTTTTCTTTTTTTCACTACCAGAAATCGAACTCGGGCCCTTGTGTGTCCTAGGTTGGCACGGTACCACTTGAGCTAAATCCCCTGTCCTGATCTTAGTTTTTTAGACTATATATTTTTCTTGAAGTACTGAGGATTAAATACAGGGCTTCACACACTAGGCAAGCGCTGAACTACATCCCCATTCTTTTTTTTTTTTTCTTAATTTCATTTTCAGACAGGGTATTATTAATTGGCTTAGTTTGGCCTTGAATTTGCCATCCTCCTGCCTCAGCTTCCCAAGTAGCTGGATTACAGCATATGCCCTCATGTCTAGTCATATTTGGTTTCTAACCTGAAAACTAAAAATTTTTGTTCCAAATTAAGACATCATCTAAATTTTTTAAGAGTATATTGCTAAGGATTGAACCCTGAACTTTGTAACAATATTTGTGTATTTTTTAGCATTGTTTAGTTTGTTTATTTTATCATATGTTTAATTTTCTCCTTCTAAAAACAGGAGTTTCAGAAAACTCTTGGAGGCAAACAACCTGTGTATGATACTACAATTAGAACTGGGAGAGCATTGAAAGAGAAGACTTTGCTCGCTGATGATACACAGAAACTTGACAACTTATTGGGAGAAGTCAGAGACAAATGGGATACTGTTTGTGGCAAGTCTGTGGAACGGTGAGCATGAATGTCCCCTTCAGGGCAGTGGCATGCCAGAAGTAGCTGAAAGACTTACCATGGTGAAACAATGCATCAATAAGAGGTTTTGAATCCAGTGTTATGGTGTAATTTGAATAAAGTATATTACAATTCTTTCTGGTTGTTTTTGGTACAGTGGATTAAACTCAGGACCTTGTGCTTGCCAGGCAGGCACAGAACCACTGAGCTACATCACCACCCCTTGCAATTCTTTTTTTTTTTTTTTTTTTTGAGACAGGGTCTCGCTGTGTAGTTCAGGCTGGCCCTGAGCTCACTGTGGTGCCCAGGCATGCTGCCATGAACTCATCAATCCTCCTGTCTCTGCCTCCCAAGTGCTGGGATTACAGGCGTGAGCCACCACGTACGGCATTGTGGTATGTGGTGTTGATTGTTGGTGGGCAGGTCTCCATGCCCAGCATTATATGTGGTTACCAGGGAATTGAACTCAGGACCTTGCGCTTGCAAGGCAGGCGCCGGAACCACTGAGCTAACCCTCCAGCCCACCCCTTGCAATTCTTATTTCAAACTTGAACCTTACTATATATTAGCAAAGGAGAGGCCTATAAAATCATGCATACAGGAACAAAAGATTAGTAACTAAATATATGTAAACCCAAATTTGTAACACCAGTAACTATTTTCTGGTACACTCACCATGTCAGGCACTATGCCAATTCTCTTTATGCATATCAGCCATAACAATAGCCAGCCTCACCAAGCAGTTACTACTGAATGTTTTCCAAACAGTGCCTCCAAATTATTAAAGCTTATAGGAACCAATGAGGTGGGTACTATTCTTATTCCAATTTTATAAATGAGGAAATGTTCACACAAGATGTCTTAAATCCCCCACAGTCACTCAGCCAAATGGCAGAGCTGGGGCTTGAACCTATGCAGTTTGGATCTAAAAGTTAAACTTTGACCCACTCACACCCACTGTGCTATGCTAAAAATTACAATTTCTGTGTACTGTTTATATTCCTAACTTTTTTGATGAGGTAACTGGGCTTCAAATAGGTAGAGATGACCAGGGTCACACAAATATTATAGAACTAAGAGGTTAACTTCTGACTCGACTGTTACCAAAGCTGACATTTTCTGCTTCAAGAGCTATAAGTAATTAACACAGACCTCAGGATGTTCATTATGCCCTTTTCTTTGGATTATGAGTCCCAGAGACATCTATACCCATCCTGTGCACTATACTTCATAAATTCTAAAGAGCGGTTTTAAAATATCTGTGCAGCCAGGCATGGTAGCTCACACTGAGAAGGCTGAGGCAGGAGGATCACAATGAGTTTGAAGCCAGCCTGGGCAACATAGTGAGTTCAAGTGCAGCCTGAACTGCATAGTGACATCCTGTCTCAAACAAACAATGTAAAACAACAGTCTGTGCATCTCAAGCACTTTTTATACTCTTTTAGGGGGGACTTACACTTGCCATGGCATCACTGAGCTACACCCTTGGCCCTCACTTAATTTTTCTCACATGGAATTCAAGCAGTTTTCCTTTTAATTAGTTAGAATTCTGAGCTATTCATATAAAGAATACCTAAAGCCAGCCCCGGTTTTGCACACCTGTAATTCCAGCACATGGTGGGGCTGAGGCTAGAGTAGAAGGAATTCTCAGCCAGCCTAACCACAGAGTGAGGCTGTATTTCAACCAAAAAAAAACCCTAAAAATGAATAATTTCTGCTCTTTTCTCAGGCAGCATAAATTGGAGGAAGCACTGCTGTTTTCAGGCCAATTCATGGATGCACTGCAAGCATTGGTTGACTGGTTGTACAAGGTAGAGCCACAGCTGGCGGAAGACCAACCCGTGCATGGGGACCTTGACCTCGTCATGAATCTCATGGATGCCCATAAGGTGAAAAGCAACATTTAGGCTTCATAGAGGGCAGAGCCTTCAGATCTTCTACCTCTGTGTTAGCCAGCAAGGGGAGAAAAACTAGCAGGCTGTATTGTGCTGAAAGGCAGCTTCTTGTTTTCTTTTTTTTCTCCTCAAATTTTATTTCTTATTAGTACATTTTTATAGTACATATGATAATATTTTTATGGGGAGTTGGTACAAATACATAATACATTTTAGTTCTCTTTTTATTTTTTTTTTATCTCATTTTCCCTCTGTCCACCCACCGCACCCTGCCTTGGCTCCGTGCTTTCTGTGTTTAAACTTCTCTGAGATTTTATATCGTCACAAAGGATTTACCAGAATTGTTTCAATTCAGATTTGACAATGTATAAACTTTACTTTGAGGTTGTCTCTTTCTGTTTATCTTGATTGAGTTACAAAATGAATTTAAATTCAGATGGAGACCTTTAGAATACTCATTTCCACTAACACCTAAAATAGAAATGATTTTTTTAAACCATGTTTGAATCTAACAAACCAAACACGATGATCACCATTTAGTATAATCTACATCTGTCATATTACACTGCACAATATCCTGTTTCAACACAAAGTATTTGACTTTACCTTGAAATTATATCAAATTCTTCTTTTATGTCAGTTTTTTTTTTTTTTTGGATGAGCACACATTTATAGTACATAATGATTGCATTTATCCTGGGAGAGTTTGTACATAACACTTCTTGATTTTTTGTTTTGTTTTGTTTTTGTTTTTGTTTTTGTTTTTGTTTTTGTTTTTTGAGACAGGGTCTCGCTTTGTAGTTCAGGCTGGCCCTGAGCTCACTATGTAGCCCAGGCAAGCCTCGAACTCAGCAATCCTCCTGTCTCTGCCTCCCGAGTGCTGGGATTACAGGTGTGAGCCACCACGCCCGGCACTGTGGTGTGCGGTATTGATTGTTGGTGGGCGTGAGTCTCCACGCCCAGCATTATATGTGGTTACCAGGGATCAAACTCAGGACCTTGTGCTTGCGAGGCAGGCGCCGGAACCACTGAGCCAACCCTCCAGCCCTCCTTTTTATTTTGAGACAGGCTCTCACTATGTAGTTCAGGCTGGCAGTTCTCCTGCCTCAGCCTCCCAAGTACTGGGACAATAGGCATGTGCTACCACACCTACCTTCCCCTTTTCATTTCCGAAAGCTCTAGTTTGCATTTTTCCTGCAGTTGTCTTTTTTTTTAAAAAAATCCCTTTCCTTTCCCTCCCTTCCCACTCATTTCCCTTCCCATTTGAAAAAAGATCTCTTTACATCCTATTATCAAATTTGTATTCTATAAACTGCAGATGTATTTGTAAGTATATTCCATAATTTTGAAAATATTATATAACTTCCATTTTACAGATAAGGGAAGTAGGACTTTAAACATGTTATCCAAAGTTATGCAACTTATAAATGCCTGACCTGATGGTGATTCACACTTACACTCACTATGCCTGCCTCTATGAATAAAAAGGGCATGTGGTTGGATTCTTTCAAGAAAATGATTATGTTTCTCTATGGTTTTACTGTTTGAATGCAAAATACATACTTACTGTTTGAAGGCAAAATACGTGTGTGTGTGTGTATGTGTGTCGAACTATTTCTTGTGAGGCAAACTTTTTGTCCTGTCTTTTCTAGGTTTTCCAGAAAGAACTAGGAAAGCGAACTGGAACCGTTCAGGTCCTGAAACGGTCAGGTAGAGAACTGATAGAGAATAGTCGAGATGACACCACGTGGGTAAAAGGACAGCTACAAGAACTAAGCACTCGCTGGGACACTGTTTGTAAACTCTCCGTTTCCAAGCAAAGCCGTCTTGAGCAGGCCTTAAAACAAGTAAGAGACATTCTGGGAGCCAACCCAAGCTGGGCGTATTTTTCCTGGTTTCTGTATGAGGATCAGCCAGTCTTGAACATAAAGTAAAAAACCGATACTCTAAATGTTCTTCAGGACTTTCATATTCATTAGTACTAGAGAAATAAGAAGTGCAGCTGGCTTTTTAAGATCTACAAATGAAAGGTGACCTCAGTGTAGGTGTCTGTGGTACAAGAGGTCAATCCCAGACCCTTTCCAGGCATGCTCTAGAGTCTGGATGTCAGCTACAGAGCCAGCTCCAATCTTTGTGCTTGGTTATTTCAGGCTGAAGAGTTTCGGGACACAGTCCACATGCTGTTGGAGTGGCTTTCTGAAGCAGAGCAAACTCTTCGCTTTCGGGGGTCACTTCCTGATGACACAGAAGCCCTGCAGTCTCTCATTGATACCCATAAGGTAATCTAGCCCTAGGCTTCACTGGCCTGTGCTGCCCACCACAGTGAAGTTTTCTCCACCCCTTGGGAGAGCAGTTGCTTGGCAATACAAGCCTCGTGAAAAAGGAGCAAAATGAGGACAGGCTGTTCACCAGCAGGGATGAGAAGGAAGTGAGTGGTGGTTTCTGTGACACCTTAAACATCAACATTCTTTGGGGTTTTTTGTTTTACTTTTGGGGTTTTTTTTTTTTTTCAAAAGTGGTAAGTATTGGTTGTAAATAAGTAAAATAGCATACTATTATATAAAGAAAATGGAGGCCATTTCCCTTTCTTTTTTTCTTTTTTTTCAGTGTTTTGAGACAGGGTCTCACTTTGTAGTTCAGGCTGGTCCTGAGCTCACTATGTCGCCCAGGCAAGCCCCAAACTCACAGCAATCTTCCTGGCTCTGCCTCCTGAGTGCTGGGACTACAGGCATGAGCCACCACGCCTGACATTATGGTTTGTGGTACTGATTGCTGGTAGGCGTGAGTCACCACACCCGGCATTGTTGTATGTAGTTACCAGGTATCAAACTCAGGACCTTGTGCTTGCTAGGTGAGTGCCAGAATCACTGAACTAAATCACAGGCCCTATATATTCCTTTTTTGACTTACATTTCTAGGTTGGGGTTTTTATCTGACTCAAAGAGCTGCTTAGCACACTGTAGGATATGACCCATATCTGGGGACTCAGTCCACTCTAATGAAATGGGAAATACTGTTTCTTTTTTCAATTTTCATATTACCTACCCAGGGATTTTTTTTTTTTTTTTTTTTTTTTTTTTGAGACAGGTTCTTGCTTTATAGTTCAGGCTGGCTCTGAGCTCGCTATGTAGCCTAGGCAAGCCTCACACTCAGCAATCCTCCTGTCTCTGCCTCCCAAGTGCTGGGATTACAGGCATGAGCCACCATGCCCGGCACTGTGGTATGTGGTATTGATTGCTGGTGGGCGTGAGTCTCCACGCCTAGCGTTGTATGTGGTTACCGGGGATTGAACTCAGGACCCTGTGCTTGCGAGGCAGGCACCGGAACCACTGAGCTAACCCTTCGGCCCCTACCCAGAGATTTTAATCTTAGTTTTATCATGGTATCCTGACATGGGTATTTAAAAAATACTATAAGATCTTATAGCTGTCATATTTTTCCAAGGCAAATAGTTTATAAATGTGAAAATGAATAAAGGTATGATTTTCTTAAAAGAGAAAAACTAGGGCCAGAGATTTAACTCAGTGGTTCCAGTACTGCCTAGCAAGCGCAAGGTCCCTGGTTCAATGCCTGGTAACCACATACAACAATACCAGGTATGGCGGCTCACCCCCACCAGCAGTCAGTAACACATACTACAAATGCTGGGTTTGGTGGCTCACACCTATAATCCCAGCACCCAGGAGGCAGAGGCAGGAAGACTGCTGAGTTTGAGGCTTGCCTGGGCTACGTATTGAGCTCAGGGCCAGCCTGAACTACAAGGCAAGATCCTGTCTCAATAAAAAAAGAGAAACTATCTCAGAAGAGAAAGGGCATACTTTGGTGTCTTTTGCATGTACTTTCACTTTTCCACATCTTGTAGAACTAGAAAAGAAAATACGGAGATATCTAGATAATAGGCTTTTAGAGGCCAGTGTTAACATGTACAGGGAAGAAACACACTGAAACTTCTTTCCCCTCTGAGTATAAGAGTGTAGTACTAACAACATTCTTCTCTCCAGTGTTTGTTTTTGAATCTTGTTTGTTTAGGAATTTATGAAGAAAGTGGAAGAAAAGCGAGTGGATGTGAACACAGCAGTGGCCATGGGAGAAGTGATCCTGGCCGTCTGCCATCCCGACTGCATCACGACCATCAAACACTGGATCACGATCATCCGAGCTCGCTTTGAGGAAGTGAGTCACCACATACCCAGGGATACAAGATTGTAGGCACAGAATAATACACAGCTTTCTCATTCCCTGAGATAAGAAATTTTTTTACTTATTGTGAATTTCTGAACAAAATTTAAGTTGACAGTTTAGTAAAGACGTCTTGGTGATAAGCAGCAGCCTGGAAGAGTAGTACTGGTATAGTGATATGTGATTTGGATAGACATTGTGTGTTTTGCTTCCCTCTTTCCTGGAAGTCATGCGTGTGTTGGGAGGTACTGAATCTACTCACAGGACAACTGGCTGCTTGTTGTAGCTCTTAGCCAAGTTTTCTTCTCACTGGGGTAAGAGAAGCCTCTTAACTGCTTGCGTGGTCCCTCCTCTAAAAAGTTGTACAGACCAGATGAAACGGGGCTTTGGAACAAGGGCTGTGCTTGCCTGAAGGAGGTCATGGTGTTCTTTCTCCACAGGTCCTGACATGGGCAAAGCAACACCAGCAGCGCCTGGAAACCGCCTTGTCAGAGCTGGTGGCTAATGCTGAGCTCCTGGAAGAACTTCTGGCATGGATCCAGTGGGCTGAAACCACCCTTATTCAGCGAGATCAGGAACCAATCCCTCAGAATATCGACAGAGTTAAAGCCCTTATTGCTGAGCATCAGGTAACCAGCCCTCACTGGCATTTTCTGTGCAGTCATGTAGCCTATTTCCCTTGTAATCTGCACTCCTTTTTAAATTGTGCTTCCCATATTGCCACAGACTGAGCTACTTAAAACATTTCCCTCTAACCATAGTTTCCATGGGTGAAGAGTCCAGTCATTTTAGCTGAGTCATCTTCCTAGGGGCCTTAGTATGCAGAAATTCAGGTGTCAGTACTGCAGTTCTCACCTCAAGTCTGGGACCCTCTTCCAGGCTCACTCAGCTCCTTGCAAGTGTAGGACTAAATTATTCATTTTCTTGGTGGCTCTCAGCCCCTAGAGCAGTAGAGCCGAACCTAGGACACATTTGCTGTGGCAGGCTGTGTGTATTAGTGAAAACTCTAAAAGGTGCATCATCATTGTCCTAGAGGGTGTCCTTGGGTCATAGCCACAGAGCCCTGTCACTATGTTCTCAAAATCAGCAAGAAATCTGTTCAAGTGCTGCAGCAGGGTCTTACGTAGTGAAATAAGGGGTAGTGAAGTGTAACAAAGGGGTGACTGCCATTTCCTAGATGTCACCCACACTCACAGGGCTTACATGGGATGTGCACACCACTGACCCTCCTCAGAGCCGAGAGGTTATCACTGTTACACCTAGCTTTGGAAAGAGCTCTTGCCTGAGCCCAGTGAGGAAGGGCTGAGGCATCAGACCAAACAGTGAGTGAAAGCTTAGTTACACTGTCCTCGTGGCTTGTCCTTAGGAAGCATGTACAGTTTTTAACCACAATAATTTATATTGGATGCAAGTCTGGGTTTACTCAGTGTTACTCTTGGGCAATACAGCCTTTATACTTGTGTAGAAAATTACTCTGCCAAGTGAGAACTCACTATCCTTTGGTGAGATTTACCTACACTGACACTACCCTTGTGATTTCAGTGTCATTCTCCTGCTGTTCCGGGTGAGTCCTCTTAGGTTATCCCCACACTCCCCTTGTCTCAGGCTCTCCCATTCTGATTAAGTCATAAAAATTATTAGTTAATGGGCCGGAGATTTAGGTCAGTGGTTCCAGCGCCTGCCTCGCAAGTGCAAGGTCCTGAGTTCAATTCCGGTAACCACATAGAATGCTGGGTGTGGTGACTCACGCCCACCAGCAATCAATACCACAATACCACAGTGCCAGGCGTGGTAGCTCACACCTGTAATCCCAGCACTCAGGAGGCAGAGGCAGGAGGATTGCTGAGTTCGAGGCTTGCCTGGACTACATGGTAAGCTCAGGGCCAGCCTGAGACCCCATCTCAAAAAATAATAATAATAATAATTAATAACCACATAATAATATCAAACGTTTACAGTCTTGTGAAGCTGCATTCCTAGCTGTCCAAGGCCACATGCCACCTGCTGGCCTCATGTTGAAATACTGGACATTCCTGTTGCCTGCATAGATCTGATCCTATCTCTTCCTGGGTCAAAATCCTTCACCTACCCCTATTGCTGTCAGAGTAAAATTCCTGTCCCTGATGCAAGGCCTTTGATCTTTCTCCTGCCTGCCTCTCACCCTGCCCCTTCCCAAACCTCTGATTGTATCCTCCATGCAGCCAGTGAGGAAAGGAGTCCTTGTCCACGAAGCTGCCAGGCTCCCATCCTCCATCCCGGCTTGCTGTCTGCTGAGGCTGACTGGGTTCCTCAGAGTCTTCATCTCTCTCTAACTCAGCTCAGCCTTCCTTGCCTCTGACTGTGAGGTGTCCATCTAGGTCTTCCCTCGAGACTACCCCGGCATTAAGCACTCTGAGTCTTTGGTTTTCATCACTAAGCTGTGAGTTCCTTGAAATTAGAGGCCAGGTCTTCCTTCTTCAGGCCTTTAGTCCTGATAGAGTTTCTTGCACAATTTCTTAAAAGTAATGAGAGGACATATGGCATCTGTCCCTTGGGTACTATGCCATGAGCTTGGTCTTTAACAGTAAAGAGTTCCCTATTTCTAAAAGAAAACTCAACTCTTTCACCATTTTTTGTACTTAACAGACATTTATGGAAGAAATGACACGAAAACAACCTGATGTGGACCGGGTCACTAAGACATACAAAAGGAAGAATGTAGAACCTTCTCATGCTCCTTTCATCGAGAAATCCCGTGGTGGTAGTAGTATGTTTCTTTTTTTGTTGTTTTTTGGGGGTTTTTTTGTTTGTTTGTTTTTGAGACAGGGTCTCGCTTTGTAGTTCAGGCTGGCTCTGAACTCACTATGTAGCCCAGGCAAGCCTTGAACTCAGCAATCCTCCTGTCTCTGCCTCCTGAGTGCTGGGATTACAGGCATGAACCACCACGCCCGGCACTGTGGTATGTGGTATTGATTGCTGGTGGGTGTGAGTCTCCATGCCCAGCATTGTATGTGGTTTCTGGGGATCAAACTCAGGACCTTGCACTTGCGAGGCAGGCACTGGAACCACTGAGCTAATCCTCCGGCCCTTTGTTTTATTTTTGAGACAGGGTCTCACTTTGTAGTTCAGGCTGGCCCTGAGCTCACTATGTAGCCCAGGCAAGCCTGGAACTCAGCAATCCTCCTGCCTCTGCCTCCTGAGTGCTGGGATTACAGGCGTGAGCCACCATGCCTGGTTAGCAGTATGTTTCTAACCCACTACTTTAGCATTGTTCCTACTAGTTGATGATGAGCATTTTCTAAAAGTCTATAAAATAATAACTTTTTGATTTTCAAAACCATATTGGATTTGAATCTTTTTTTTTTTTTTTGAGACAGGGTCTTGCTTTGTACTTCAGATTGGCACTGAACTCATTATGTACCCCAGGCTAGCTTTGAACTCAGCAGTCCTCCTGCCTCTGCCTCTCAAGTGCTGGGATTACAGGTGTGAACCACCACGCCTGGCATTGTGGTATGTGGTACCAGGGATCAAACTCTAGACCTTGTGCTTGCTAGGCAGACGCTGGAACCACCGAGCTAAATCCCTGGCCCACTAGTTTACTGTCTTATTAAATTAGTATAAAATTTTGAAGTAGTGGGGACCAGAGATTTAGCTCAGTGAGTTCGATCCCTGTAACCACGTATAATGCTGGGTGTAGTGACTCACACCCACCAGCAATCAATACCACATACCACAGTGCCAGGCGTGGTGGCTCACACCTGTCTTCCACTCAGGAGGCAGAGGCAGGAGGATTGCTGAGTTCCAGGCTTGACTGAGCTACATAGTGAGCTCAGGGCCAACCTGAACTACAAAGCAAGACCCTGTCTCAAAAAGAAAAAAAAAAAAATTTGAAGTAGTGAATCTTGATCTTTTGCAGTGGCCTTTTCATTATTTTTGTCATCAGTGCTATTTATATTTGCTTCACACTGATTTAATCATAACACAAATAAGCTCCTGTATTACTTTTGTCATTGAGCTGACATGTCCCCAGTTCACTAAGGTAAGACAGAATTGGTGGGTGTACACAGGAGAGAGAGAAATGCTTTTATTGGCTGGGGGAGGGTCAGGTGTCAGTGTCAGCACACTCATGCCTCAGTGTTGTCAAGTCCTGCACTTGTTTTCTTACCACGCCCAGCATTATAACATCTCCTCAGTTTGTACACAGAGCTGTTTCTCTCTGTGGAAGGACAAAACCAGCTTTTCTAATCTTGTGGGGTTTTTTCTTTTTAGGGAAGCCTTTAAATCAACCCACACCTCCTCCCATGCCAATCCTTTCACAATCTGAAGCGAAAAACCCACGGATCAACCAACTCTCTGCCCGCTGGCAGCAGGTGTGGCTGTTAGCTCTGGAGCGCCAGCGGAAACTGAACGATGCATTGGATCGACTGGAGGAGGTAATTCCCCACTGAGTGGCCTTCAAGGAATTTTTTTCTCATCAAAACAGCCTTCTGACTGTAACTATGTGCCTTCACCAACTTCTCCAGAAGTGGAGTCAGACCGTGCTGAGCCAGCACTCCCTTCTTCATGCTCTTGAATGAGAAGACACATTCCTAGGAAAACCACTCACAACAGAGGAGCCCGTGGAGTCTGATTGTAGAAAGCAAGAAATCAGGCAGTCTATACAAGGGTCAGGCTACTGGCCTGATCCTCTTCAATATCTTGCTATAGTCAAGAATCCAAAGCATAACTTGGAAAAGTTCTCTCCACAGGTGTAGCTTTCCACAGAGATAACCATCACTGAACCCTTTATGTAAAGACAGGTGTGCTACACAGTTATGAAATGAGTCATTTGTTATAATCTTAACTGTCTTCACTGAATCATAAAAAGCAAGTCTACTTTGAATTATCATTACTCCACATAAAAAATATAAATAGTGCATTTTCTAGTTTTTAAAACAATTCTCTAATATCTTTTATATTTTTTTATTTGTGCCTATCAAAGCAGCTATACCCGGAAGTGAGTGTTCTGTGTTTTTGTTGTTATTTCCATAGGTCAATTGAGTTTTAAGCATATTTTGTTCTGATGTTTTTTTCCCCTATTCCTTCCAACTTTGCAATTTGAAAGACCAGGGGGAAAACTGCTACACTATTTAAGTAATTCTGAATATGAATCCCTAATGTAATCCAAGTAGTTGAAAATCACCCTGCCCACTGCCCAGGCCTGCTGTTTTCTCTGAAGGCCAAATATTTTAACATAGATGTCAAGTGGGCAGTTTGTTCCCTCTGGTGCCATTTCAAAGAAACATGCTTGGATACAGGGTTGGGTTCCTATTCCTTCAATCTAGATCTAATTTTCTCAAAGAAGTCTCAGAAAATAGTGGAAAACTTGGGCCTCCTGATGTGACCCTCTGTGTGATTTCATGTGCCTTTCAAAGCAACATATAAGTGGTCCTAAGATCTCTCCTCTGGGATGGAATCCATTTCCTTATATCTAAGAGGATGACTCTTGACAAAGCCCACAGGGAAAGCAACCTGGCTCCACCCATTCTCGTTCTACGTACTCCATATTTTCTGTGGTAGTTTTTTAGTTACTGTTTCTCCCACTGCTGCATTGTACCACAGCTCATGTAAGCAATCTGGGTTAAATGAAGGAGCCACATTTTGCCTTCACAGAAGAGACATGTAGGTGGCACTGTTGGTGCCCTTCTGGAAGGCCTGCATGGCTTCACTGAATGTTTGAAAGTTTTGGTGTGCTGTGGGCAGTTTGGGGAGTCTAAAGCAATAGATCATTTTGACACTTCTGATTTCTGTCTAGTTGAAGGAATTTGCCAACTTTGACTTTGATGTGTGGAGGAAAAAGTACATGCGTTGGATGAATCACAAGAAGTCTCGGGTGATGGATTTCTTCCGGCGCATTGACAAGGACCAAGATGGGAAGATAACACGTCAGGAGTTTATTGATGGCATTTTAGCATCCAGTGAGTCACTTGTAATTCTAAACACGAATCATACTTGAATTTTTTGTGCTTACTTTGTAGAAGTTGTGATACTCTACAAAGCAGTCTTTCTGAAATAAAAGCTACAGTTTTGGGGAAGAAGTAATGTAAACTACATATTAAAAGTGGTCTAGCATTTTGATAAAGAGAAGATTCTCATTTCACTAAAAACAAAAGTCTTCATAGATACATTGGGGCAAGCAAACACATTTGAGGTATGGCTAAGAAGTTATCTTTTGTGAATGATGAGGCTTTAAGTCATATATTTAAAAAATAATTTTTTCATAAAAGTAGTTTCTGACATCTACACAACAGCTTACACAGTATTAGCAGAACATATAGTTGCAGCATTAAGTGTTAAATGACCTGCTAAGATCACAGAACATTTCTTGAGCTATGTGATCTCACATGACAGTCACAGATAGCCAATCTACTGGTAAAACTTAAGATGAGCTCTAAATGATGAGAACAATCCAGCCACATGAAGATTTATGGGAGGAGCCAAAAGGCAAAGGGAACAGAAGAAGTAACAGCTTTTGTGTAGCAAAGGAAATGTAGCGTGGTTGGAGTGGTGTGGTTGAGAAGGATATTGGAAGAAGGGCAGCAGTCAGATCACAGAGCCTGGAGGAGAAGTTCACAGCCAGCTGATGTTTTCAGCTAAGAAGGAATGTGATCCAACTTGTGTTTTAATAAGTCACTGTCAAGAATCTAAAACAGTAATCTAAGCATAGGAGAAAAAAACGCTATCAATTCTAAAGGGTTACTGTTCTGAAATAGTGGCTAATCTAACCATCTAATGGTAGTAGAGTGGACAGGTAAATCCATAACATGGGTTATATCATTTTATGCCTTTTGGTAGATCTAGAATATTGCTTTTATGTCCTTAATCACATTGTGGATAAGGGTGTCAGATCCAGGGGAAGGGAACTTAACCGGGTAGGACCTTTGGAGTTAGGTTCTAGTCTCCTGTGAGTTGACGGCACACAGCGAAATAATACGAGGCTTAGAGAAACAGCTTCGGCCTGATCCATGCTACTATGGGTAGCAAAAGACCCCAGGACCCAGCCTGTCACAACTTTTATTCAGCACCTCTGCAGTGACAAAAATGTAACAAAGACTCAGAAGGCAGAGTAAATACAGGTAATGGAGCACTTCCACCTTGAAGCAGCACAGCATGTGGGACAACCAGAGTCCTTGTTGTTATCCAAGGTGAAGGTGAGCTGAGTGCAAAGTCATAGGCAGCCAGGAAGAGCATTCCAATTATTCCTCCCAAACAGGATTCTTTTGCAACATAGTTAAGTCCAAAGTCTGTCTGCAGGAAGGCCTGATCAGTTTTGACCTTCCAATTATTTCAAACAGGATTGTTCCCAACATAGGGGAAGCTGTAAGCAAATATATCACAATCTTAACAGTGACTAGCCTCTGGTTGCTATATTTTTGAGTGATTTTTATCATGTTTTTTTAAAGTACACCTATACTTTTTTTTCTAAATGAAAATGCAATTTGTTTTTCCTCTTAAATCTTATACAACTGCTCACCAACCACTAAGCCACCTTAATGTTTCAAACCATGATTCCTTTCTCCAGAGTTTCCTACCACCAAGTTAGAGATGACCGCTGTGGCTGACATTTTTGACCGGGATGGTGATGGCTACATCGACTACTATGAATTTGTAGCTGCTCTCCACCCCAATAAAGATGCTTACCGACCAACAACTGATGCAGATAAAATTGAGGATGAGGTACAGGGCATAAATGTATTTTTTTCACCATCAGTTTATACTATTCTGAAATTGTTTGGGTGTGGTTCCTATGATCAAATTCCTACTTGCCTTGGGGAGTTGATTATTGGGGTTTTGTTTGGGAGTCAGCTGCTGATGGAGCCTCAGGAGATCTCTGCCTGATGAGCTCTAGCTCAGTCTAGATTGAGTGCTCCATAGTCATATCTTTTGTGCCCTGAACTCTCCAGAGAACCTTTCTGAGGAATTGCATTCATTCTGCTTCACAGGTAGCATATCACTTAGGATGGACTAATTTTAGTCCTAAGTACCCACCCTACCTTTGAATCAAGAAACAGGTTGTTCGACTGTAGCACATAATAGATACAGTGTTCTGAACATGGTGGTTCATGCCTGTAGCCTCAGCCCAGGCTGAGGCACGAGGATCCCAAGTTTAAATCCTGCATACACTAGGGTTGTAATTCCCAATGCCAAGACCCTGAGTTTAATCCCTACTGACACAACCCTGAAGAATGAATGAGGCTTCTTTTTACATGTAAAAAACATTGTTTTTGTTTCTCTAACTAGAAAGTCTTGCTCTGCCATTTATAATTTTGTTGTTGTTTTGCACAACCAATAGGTCACAAGACAAGTGGCTCAGTGCAAGTGTGCAAAAAGATTTCAGGTGGAGCAGATCGGCGAGAATAAGTACCGGGTAAGGAAGAGAAGAGTCATCCCTCTGTGGCAGCCCTCGCGAGGGAAAGCAACCTGACACATGGCAGACTGGCTGATCCCACTTTCTCACTCCTGGTGCTTGACTCCCAGAGCCCGTGGACCTGAGATGTGGTCACCTTTCAGCCCTCATCTCTAGATGTCGAATGTCGGGTTCATTGGGCTAAGCTTATTTTGTGCCCTACATAGTTCTATCTGAAAAATTCCACCCCCAGTAGACTTAGATTGTACTTGACAAGATAGGAGATAGGAGTCTTAAAGGGGATGAAGTTACTTATGGAGACAGTTGAATCCAACGACTGATGATTCATCCCAAATAGCTGACTATCCTGAGCCACAGCAGCTCCCAGGCTCAGAGGTGGCTGTAGGGTCTGCTTCAGGGCCTTGGCACAGAGACTGTGCCTGCTCCCAGTTGGGCTACAGATGAGACCTACAGGCCCCAGGCAGCCAGTTTTCCTTCCTGAAATGCTTGGTGTGGCTATAACTGAACTATACTTGTATTTGAGCTTCTTTGAGAGCCAGAGTCAGGAATGTAAAAGGGATTAAAGGGGGGGATGAAAAAATATACTTACTAGCTTGCTAGGATCCATCAGGTCCTGAGAAAAATCTGATTGGCAAAGAGATTAGATTGAAATACAGGAAAACTCAGGTTTCTTTACCACCTCCAGATGTCCTCAAAGTATACAAGATCCACACCAAGCTGCTGTCAGCTGAGAAGTGCTAGGCTTCTCTGCCCTGAACCCAATCCTCCAGAGCATGTAGTTAGTGCCAAGTAATCCTGTGCTTGCTTGTTAGGTTTTATTTTCTTGTTTATTTAGTTATCTGTGAAGAAAATAAGCTAACAACACAGAGTGGAAACTTAGGGTTGATTAATTGGTAAAATCATGTTTCTGATGCAGGAGCTCAATAAGAATACAGCCTGTATTTAGAAGACTGGTAACATGATATAAATTCCATTTCTTGGGCCAGAGATTTAGCTCAATGGTTCCGGCACCTGCCTCGCAAGCACAAAGTCCTGAGTTCGATCCCGGTAACCACATACAATGCTGGGCGTGGAGACTCACGCCCACCAGCAATCAATACCACATACCACAGTGCTGGGCATGGTGGTTCACGCCTGTAATCCCAGCACTTGGGAGGCAGAAACAGGAGGATTGCTGAGTTCAAGGCTTGCCTGGGCTACATAGTGAGCTCAGGGCCAGCCTGACCTACATACAAAGTGAGACCCTGTCTTAAAAAAAAAAAAAAAAAATTCCATTTCTTAGTGTTAATTTGACAAAATGTTCTCTTTTTTCCCCCCACCCTTTACTCTTACTGTCTGTAGTTCTTCCTCGGCAATCAGGTACAGTGTGCCTTGCAATGTTCTCAGTGGGTATGGTCTGTAGCTGCCTGTTCTCTGCTGTGGGGAGAGGACGTAATACAAAGCATGCCTGGTCACCTCTGGTTGTCTTACCAAGTGGAGAAATTGCTAACAGGACCCCATATCACAAAACTGTGTCAACAGCTAAAGGATAAAAAAAAAAAAAAATGAAATTGTCTCATTTAAAATCAGATTAGAGGGCCATAGATTTAGCATAGCGATTCTGGCGCCTGCCTGGCAATCACAAGGCCCTGAGTTCAATTCCCAGTACCAAAAGAAAAAATAGTTAAAATTAGATTGGTTAAAGATGATTTTATTATGCTGTGCTAGCCATAAGTAATATGGCAAGAGAAATTGAGTCTGTGATAACAAATCCATTCCTTTCGTAAAAAAGCCTAGTCTTGGGCCGAAAATTTAGCTCAGTGGTTCCAGCACCTGTCTACCAAATGCAAGGCCCTGAGTTCAATCCTGGTAACCACATACAATGCTGGGCATAGTGACTCACGCCCACCAGCCATCAATACCACATACCACAGGGCAGGGCGTGGTGGCTCACGCCTGTAATCCCAGCACTTGGGAGGCAGAGGTAGGAGAGTTGCTGAGTTCTAAGCCTGCCTGGGCCACATAGTGAGCTCAGGGGCAGCCTGAACTACAAAGCGAGACCCTGTCTCAAAAAAAAAAAAAAAGCCTAGTCTTGAACTTCTACATTGGAAGTCAGAATAACAGTAGCACAGTTCTCATTTATATTAGTCTTTTGATAGTTAATACAAGTTTTGTAATGTGCACTAAGACAAAAAATCCTAGAAGTACTTCAGTACTATCTAAGTACTACATTGGCAAGAGTGGTGGCACAGTCCTATAATCCCAATACTTGAGAGACTGAGGCAAGAGGACTGTTGTGCATTCAAGGTCAGCCTGGGTTACATAGTGAGCTCAAGTCCAGCCTGAACTGCAGCATACAACTGTATTTTTTTTTAAATGTTTTTCATTAATATTTTTAGCTACATATATACTCTATTTTATAATTAGAAGGTACCTGAGAATTGTAGTGTGGAAGCCATAATTTACTCCAGCCTGAAGTTTATGGATTCTGGCCAAATAGTACAAGTCTGATGAGATCACATTAGACTTGTATAAAAGATTGGATACCTTGATTCCACTTGGTAACTCTAACCTTTCACATCTTATTGAGAATCTTGGGTCTTGTCTTCAAATGTGGAAGGCAGCTGCATGAGTAAAATCTGCCTCTGCTATGGAATTAGAAACACTTAAGAGTTAAAACTTTTCAGTTGGTGTTAAACTGTAGGCACTACAATGATTACTAACCACAGTAATGTTCTGGGCCAGTGGGAAAACAGGATAGAAATGCAATAAAGATGAGAAGAGTCAGCTTTGATTTGAGTAAATCACGGCAATGGAGTAGCCAGCAGGCCTGCTTTCTGCTGAGTACCTAGGTGCTAGGGCTCCTCTGAAGGGTACTGACCCTTCGACTGCCCCATTGTCCGGCAGAGGCTGGATGGGTTGTTCAATGCTCCAAACGGGATTATAAAGTTCATTTTTAATGTGAAGCACCTGAGGCCTCAGAGGTCACATGCTACTGTCACACAGCTAATGTCAAAGCTGTGGCCAAAACCCCAGTCCCTACTGGGAGAGGAAATAGTGATGATTGGCCAGCACTCTTGAGTTCCCCCACCTCTCTCACAACCCTGTTTTGCTGATCCCCATTTTCAGAGCTGCTGTGACCAGCCACCCTACCACTTGTCACTTTGGCCTCAGTTTCCCCACATACTCTGGCCTGTGCCTTAGGTCTTCCTTTCCCCAGTGCTCAGCAGAAGCAAGCTAGAATCTTTCAAATAGAGCTTCAGTGGAAAATTAAAGAAGTGAATGGAGTATTAAACTGTAGGACCTTGTATTCTAAAGTTCTCCTTCTGTTGACTCTGGAGAACATGCAGGTGCATATCCTGGTCTCTCTTCCCCTTTCCAGAGGAAACATCACTGTGCTTGGGTCTGGAGTAGCCTCACCTCCCAAAACGAGCCCCCGCTGTTACCGGCAGCACTGCCTTCCTGGACCAGGCCATTTCCCTAGCAGCTCTGGGTCATGCTGTGTCTAAGCCACTGTCTTATCGCCATAGTCACCTAGAAAAGTGTAAAACTTCCAAGACTGAGATGACTGGGCAGAGCTACTTATTTTCAAACCAGATGCTTAGGGTGGGAAGGGACAGAGCTGTTTGTCTCTGTGCCTATATAACTACATGTGTTTCGGGAATGTAGAGAATTACCACCGATTTATTAATACTGAGGGAGGATTGTTGGGTGTCCTTCTTAGATAAACTTTCTCACTTTCAGGTTTTCTATTTTGAATCAGAGTTACAATTCTCCTGAATGACATTGAAAATCCCAATACGTGATTAAACTGTTCCTTCCCCAACCCCAGGAACATTCTCTGTGACTTAAGCAACTAGGAATTCACTTTCTTTAACCAAATATTTGATATTTATTTGGATTTTAAGCAGGGTTTTCTTTTGTTGCCTCTTCATTTTGGGAAGAGGGCAGTTAATGCAGTAGGAAACTCCAGATGTTAAAATAGACTGGGAAGTTGGAATGTTGGGCAGGAACAAAAGGAAAAAATGCAGAGTGGAAGAGCTGTTTTAAGGTTGAGAATGATTATTGAAAATTATTTATAATCATTTTAGGAGATTAAAGTCTTTGTTTCTCCTAAGTTTTATATAAAACTGCATTTGCTCAACTAAAGAAATCTGCTGATGGCATCACAATTAAGAGAATATTTAGGATTTGCTTCTGAAAATCAGAAAATCAAATTTCTTTCTAAGCTTGCAGTTAGGATGCTTTGCAGGGGCTTCCTTAAGGCTTGACATAGTATTTGCTGTTCTCCATTTAACTTTCAAGCACACTGTATTCAGAAGTTGGAATCCTCCCCTCTTTTATTAAAGTAAATTAGCATAACAATGTGGGTGCTAATTTGGGCAGAATCTTTAACAAAATCAAAGTGGGTGAACATTTGCCTGTCTTCCCCCTCCTCCTGACACAGGAGCAGAGGTGGAGCCATCATGATTAACTTTATCCCAGTAGAAAGAATTTCAACACACCAGTCTGTTGCTTATGGTTTCTGCTTTCCTTTTGTAAAACTACACAAAAAAGAGTTTAAAGTTCTGCCAAACTGTCATATTGTCTTCTCATCTGAATACAGTCTGCTTTGGGGGAAACAAAATAGAGGTCCGCTTGAAGATGTTACTTACTAACTAAATTTTCCCTTAATTCTACAGTTTGGGGATTCTCAGCAGTTGCGGCTGGTCCGCATTCTGCGTAGCACAGTGATGGTCCGAGTTGGCGGAGGATGGATGGCTTTGGATGAATTTTTAGTGAAAAATGACCCCTGCCGAGGTAAGGAACCATACTGAGTATGAATTACTTGGTTGAATCTTAGGTACACACACACACACACACACACACACACACCGATCTTCATGCTTTAGGAAGTATTGGTGGTGGCTCTGGGGTTTTTTGTTTGTTTTTGTTGTTAAACTACTCAAGTGTTGATCCATTAGCACAGATTGAAACTGGAAACGTTGATGCTCTTGGGGAGAGCACAGAAATGAGAATGAAGATTTTGCTGGCATGTAGTTGGGCATGATTGTATCAGTTTATAATCCCTAGCCCTCTGGTAGGGTCAGGCTGGAGAATCACTAGTCTGAGCTTCACCTGGTCAATGTAGTAAGATCCTATCTCAAAATAAAAAGAGGTAGGCCCAGAGATTTAGCTCAGTGGTTTGACACCTGCCTCTCAAGTACAAGGTCCTGAGTTCGATCCCTGGTAACCACATACAGTGCTGGGCGTGGTGACTCACACCCACCAGCAATCTACCACATACCACAGTGCCAGGCATGGTGGCTCACACCTGTAATCGCAGCACTCGTGAGGCAGAGACAGGCGGATTGCTGAGTTCGAGGCTTGCCTGGGCTACGTAGTGAGCTCAGGTCCGGCCTGAACTAGAAAGCAAGACCCTGTCTCAAAAAAATAACTAAAAATAAAAAGAGGTAGGAATGTAATCCAGTGTGACAGCCCTGGGTTCAATCCCCTGTACCCAAAAAATCTATTGGGATCATCGAAATGTTTCAGTTTGGACTGATACATTAATGACAACTTAGCAGGGAGCCTGAGGCAGTCCTGTGTATTCTTCCATCTTTCTTAATCTCAGATCCCTTGGCCTGGAATTCCTGGCATTGAAACTCAGGGAGAGTTTTGGGTCCTTTCCATTCAGGGAAGGATTGGTGATCTCCCTTAGTCAGAAGGAGATTAAAGAGCACCTACCAGCAGCCCTGACACTTCTGAGACAGATGGTCACTTAGGCAAGTCTGCGGGGTGTCTTCCTGCCAAGAGGGCATCAGCCAAAAGTGAAAGAAAGCCGACAATATAATATGGGCAGCCTGGGGAGGAATAACTAACTCCCACCTTCTGAATCCTGCTCACTACATCCTTTCCTCTTTCCTGTTAGCAGAGCTGCACATAAGTGTACAGGAGGCTCCCCCACTGTCTGCCAGTTTGTTTTTCTTGATGAGTGTCTGCATTTTCTGCTTTGTCTTTGTTTCTTTGTTTATATATTTTTTATTCTAGTTCACCATCCTGGGAGTAAAATAAAGCGCTCTGATTCCAGCTCTTCGATTTCCAGTCAGTCTCCCATAGGTTGGCTTTTGTGCTTTGAACGTCTTCGCCACGTCCTAGCCCATTGAGAATGGCTTTGCTTCATGAACTGTAACACTTTTTTGGCTCTGTGACATCTGCTGCCTTGGTGAATGTATGAAATAGCAAAACCATAATTTTGCAGACTAGTCTACCCTGACAAGGCATGAAATACTCCTACTGAGACAATACCTTAAAAAATTTATTCTGAGGGCCGGAGAGTTAGCTCAGTGGTTC
>PVIC010012266.1:8606-40114 GCA_004025085.1 Thryonomys swinderianus | reverse complement strand
GAGGGTTAGCTCAGTGGTTCCGGCGCCTGCCTCGCAAGCGCAAGGTCCTGAGTTCGATCCCCGGTAACCACATATAATGCTGGGTGTGGAGACACGCCCACCAACAATCAACACCGCATACCACAATGCTGGACATGGTGGCTCACGCCTGTAATCCCAGCACTCGGGAGGCAGAGACAGGAGGATTGCTGAGTTCGCGGCGGCTTGCCTGGGCACCATAGTGAGCTCAGGGCCAGCCTGAACTACAAAGCGAGACCCTGCCTCAAAAAGCAAAAAAAAAAAAAAGTATGTATACAAGGTGTTTACATGAGTGTTCCAATGTATAATAATTAATACAAGCATTGTTATACAGGTGAAAAACAGCTCAGTGAATAGCCAATTGATTATCTGAACATGCAGGGTCCATTTAATGAGAAAGCCTTCCACCAAATAGTATTGGAGAACTTTGATATGTAGTCAAGTAGCTTGTATATGAAAATAGCTTCAAATTGTACCAAAGACAGTAAACAAATTGTACTGTTTAATGGAATTTTATTTATGAATTTTAAATAAAGATTGAGCTTGTGCTATATGTAAAAGCATGTATGACTTTCAAATCATTATTTTGAAAGAAAGAAACAAATTACCATTTGTAATTTGTATGAAGCATAAAACAGGCAAAAATAATCTAGGCTGTAAGAAATTAGCAATGTGGTTGCCTACAAATGGATGGGGGTAGGACCACGCTAGAAAATCACACATAAAAAAATTCCTGGGCTTAAAAAAATAATTTAATGACAACTAAAATCTTAATTACATCCATCTATGTTTGTCAAAGCTTTTACTTACCCATTTTACATCTTTGCATTTATTGCATGTAAATTTATTTCCATTAAAATGAAATAACTAAATGTGACAATTGTGGGAAATTAATGAGAATAAGAAAAAATTAAATTGATATTAAAAATCATTAAGTAGAAGAGGAAAATCACAAATGGCAAAATAAATACATTTCAGGATTCTTACAAATAACCTAAGTAGTGACAAGATGAATCATTGCCAAGTGACTCAAATCTCTTCTTGACCTAACACGAAAACTTGGATCCACAAAGCTAGCAGAATACATCATGCAAAGGGCATTAATGACACAGATGACAGAGAAGTGTATGAATGTCATGAGTTCAGTGAGCATTTCAAATTAGTCATTACCCAGAACAGAAGTTAAATTCTCTGTTAATACTTGAAAGCTAATTCAAGAAGTTTTTCTCCAATTTGACAACACTCCTGAAATATTACATAACACTATCAGTAATAAATTATGAGGCAGAAAGAAGCTTTTCTAAACGACTAATAAGAAAGAACAATTCAAATCAACCTTCTTAAAGGAAAGATTTCATTATTTCTAGCCTCTCTATAGAAAATATTACAACAATGTTCATCACATGAAGAAGCATTCAAAAATCTATTGGGAAAAATGTAGGAATAATGATTATAGTTGATTGTCAAACCTTTAATTAATGAATACACTAGGATATTATTCTGGATTTCATGTTTTTTCTCACTTTATAATTGGTAAATTTTTATGATTTCTCATTTTAAATAAACATTGATTTTTTTTCCTACCCAATTCTACTAGCATCTGTTTGTGGGCATTTTTCTTAAAGGCTGCACAGAAAATGATGAAAGACTTCAGTCTTGGGCCTGATATTTAGCTCAGTGGTTCCAACGCCTGCCTAGTAAGGGCAAGGTCCCTGGTTCAATCCCCAGTAACCACATACAACAATACCAGGCATGGTGATTCATGCCCACCGTCAGTCGGTACCAAATACCACAAATGCCAGGCTTGGTGGCTCAAGCCTATAATGCCAGCATTCGCGAGGCAGAGGCAGAAGGATTGCTGAGTTCAAGGCTTGCCTGAGCTACATAGTGAGCTCAGGGCCATCCTGAACTACAAAGCGATACCCTGTCTCAAAAAAAAAAAAAAAGATTTCAGTCTTCATGAAATCCAGAAGTGCCCTTGTTACAGTTCTGTTAATGGTTAATATACAAGGGAAAACAACGTATCGCCTTATCCAAAGGTGTTCTCCAGTCCTTGTGCTATACTCTTCCCATTCTCAGCCTTGTCCTTTCCAACTCCTACTCCCATCTGTACCAGTTACTCCTCCAACTGATTTCTCTGCATTAATACATTAATTCTATTTGAAACACATGAACCTGCAGCTCAAGAACTCATTAGAATTTCCTATCAACTCATATGCCATTAAACATAAGCTAAGTTATAATTTATTGTAACTTATTGATCAACTCTGACACAATTAATGCACATGATGCTCAATTTACAGTGGATTACATCTAAACACATTCATTCTAAACTGAAAACATTGTAAATTAAAAATGCATTGAAAAATACACCTACCAAACATCATAGCTTAGCCTAGTTTAACTTAAATGTGTTTAGAACATATTATCATATTTGTAAACATTACCTTAGCCTATAATTAGATACAATCATCTATTAGAAGGCTGATTTTATGACAAAGTGTTTAATATCTCACACAATTCACTGAATACCTGTATCCAAAAGTATTGGTAACATGGTACATACTGGTATTGGGTGTTTATCCTCGTGATCAGTACCTGACAGGAAGCTGACTTATCTGGCCAGCACTGATATAGTATCATAATGAATATTGTTAGCCAGAAAAAATATGAAAAGTCACCCTTTGAACATAGTTTTCACTGCAAATATGTTGCTTTAACTGCATTAAAAACTAGAAAAAGCATAATTCAAATTATTTTAAATTAGGGACTCTATGAATACTCGCTCCAAATCTCTGTACCTATAGCAGTTCTATTCATAGAGAAAGGAATAAAATTATGATACTGTACTGAATTAATATCGATAGCTAGCCCATAATTTGAATCCCCTGTGGCTTAATATTCCAATATTAATAATACGATAAAAATAATGGTGGTATGATTTTGTAACAATACTGAGCTTCCAATGCAAACGTGGGAAAATGCAGATTTTTTTTCTAATTCTTTTTCCTTTATTTGTTCTGGATCTTATAAAATTCACAATTAAAAGAAAAATATCGTCATCTTCCAGATGGTATTTTTTGCCAGTGAGTGAATACAAGCTTCAATCAGTTTGCTTTGGTTCTGTTGACAGAAATTTATCATAAATAATTGCGTGAGTGTTCATATACTTAATTTTTTAAAATAATTATGACAGAAAAATATTTTAAATTTACAAGTTGGTTATAAAATGTTTTATATAGCACAATACTCTTACACCTCTTAAACTACATATTTATGCATGTATGTACACATGTCTACATGATCTAGAAAGGAATACTGTGAAGAAAACTTCTGTACGATATGACTACTACTACAGTTAAAGTTTCCATGCTTTTGCAATTCAAATATTTAATTTTATAGTAAAATTTTTAGTATAACATTTTATTAGATCAGTGGTATAGCACTTACAAGTAAAAAGAGGATTCAAAATATATATGAGAAAAAATAGACATAGTGGCCTCAAGTACGTAAATATGTGTAAGAAATACATATATTAATTTCATTGAAGTGTTTTAAGATACTTGCAGTTGAGCTTTCACACTTACTAGAACAACATTAGAAGACAATATAGCAGAAAATTAATGGAGGCTTTTTCTACAATGGATATATACGTGAACTGTTTCTCACTTATATATCTTATATTTAATATTGTCTACAATGAACATAGCCTTTTAAAAGTAAGGGGGAAAGAGCCAGGCGTGGTGGTTCACGCCTGTCATCCCAGCACTCGGGAGACAGAGACAGGAGGATTGCTGAGTTCGAGGCCTGCCTGGGTTACATAGTGAGCTCAGGGCCAATCTGGACCACAAAGTGAGACCCTGTCTCAAAAAAAAGGGGGGAGGGAGGAAAAAGAATAAAGAAAGGTTAAGAAGAAAAAAGTAAACGAAAGAATAATAGAAAAAGAAAGAAAGAGAAAGAGGGAGAGAGGGAGGGAGGAAGGAAGGGAGAGAGAGAAAGGAAGGGAGAGAGAGGAAGGAAGGAAGGAAGGAAGGAAGGAAGGAAGGAAGGAAGGAAGGAAGGAAGGAAGGAAGGAAGGAAGGAAGGAAGGGAAGGAGGGAGGGAGGGAGGGAGGGAGGAAGGAAGGGAGGAAGGAAGGAAGGGGGCAAAGAAAAGAAAGAAAAGAAAAGAAGGAGGGAGGGACAGGCACACAAAAGAAATACCAAATGATTTATTTACCCTATTCAATATTTTGTTCTGATTTTACAATATCTATCATATATTTTGGAAATCATTTACACCTTCAGTTTCTAATACAGAGAAATGATATTGTATTTATATGACTGAGTCCTATTTATTTTACTTATAAGTATGATCTCAAGATATATTCATTTTAGTATAAATGAGCCAAATTTATCATTCTTTATGGTTGAGTACTACTCCATTTTACAGTGGAGATAAGCAATAGAATGAAAATTAGTAGGTATGCAAAATGTGATATATGTAAAGTTCTGAACTTTGATCAGTGAGCTCAGCAGTTATCTTTATTTGAATTCTAGTTGTGAAAGTTACCTGTGGAAAGCCAGTACACTTATCACCTGAAAAACACTGGAAGAAAGCATTGGTAACCTAGCCAATAGAATCAACAAACACTGAAGAGCTCGCATGCTTGCACATGTATGCGTGCACACACACACACACACACACACACACACACAAAACTATGAATGAAATCCAATCTTTGAAGCACGAAAAAGTTTGAACACAGCTCTGATGAATGATTTAAATTGGTAAAAGGAAGGGAGCTTTCAGGTATTTCTGACAAAATATCAAATTCATAGAGTATGTAACAATAATTAGATCTTTTAAAAGAAGATATTAGCTATTTCACAATATTAATTTTGCATTCTAGAACACATTTACAACTTCAGTTTCTCATACAGAGAAAAGATATGGTATTTACACATCTATAACCTATTTATTTAACTTATGAGTATGTCCTTAATGGATATGGGGTTTAGGGGTAAATAATGAGGGTAAAGAAAAAATTGATGGTAATAAAAAAGGAAACAAAGCTTGTGAATACAGGGGTAGGAGGTTGTAGGGTCGGTAGGGGAAGAGGAAAAATGAGAATTAAGCTATGTCATATAATGTACAAATTGTCAGTGTGAAGTGGAATTGTGGTGTGTATATATAATGCACCAATAAATTAAATTAAATTAAATTAAAAAATAAAATATTAGCTCCTAAAATAATTTCTGATTTCCTCCATATTATATGTATTGAGGCATTTGTGAGTTGCTCTGTGGCACTGTTTAAATTTAATAGATACCAACAGATACGGTTTATTAAAGAAATACTTGACCTTGGCAGATTTTAATAACCATCATGGTTATACCATACCCAAGAGAGATTGAGTCTCCCTGATTAAACTCTACTGCAACATGACCTGCCCTGTTAAAAAGGAATTTGGGTAAGCATGGAGACACACACACACACACACACAACACACCTATAAATTAAAGGCGTCAACATCTTAAAAAGCAAAACTTGTTTGAGCACTTATGTCAGTACAGTTTAAATAGTATTTCTGAACCCTTACTAATTTCAGTGTATTTTGCACATGATTGCTACAGATTTATTCCAACTAACAGCATTCAACTGAGAGATTCACTTTGTTTGTTTGTTTGTTTGTTTGTTTGTTTGTTTGTTTGTTTTGAGACAGGGTCTCGCTTTGTAGTCCAGGTTGGCCCTGAGCTCACTATGTAGCCCAGGCAAGCCTCGAACTCAGCAATCCTCCTGCCTCTGCCTCCCGAGTGCTGGGATTACAGGCGTGAGCCACCACGCCCGGTGAGAGATTCACTTTTATGAACCTACCCGAAGGGTTCAATACGTGTTTACAGGTGTGCTTCATCCTTGAGTTAGGTTGAAGTCACCCAAGTGACCCCTTTCAAGGGGGCCCCAACAGCGATGTACTATTGAAATTAAGGGTACTGTTGAAGGTGGGCCCTAGATGATGGAGACATTAGGAACTGGACTAAAATCACTACTTGAATTTTAAAGGGTAATAGTTTGTGGTCACATCTAACTGATCCTGTTTAAGCCAATCACTCATTTCTGAAAAGTCTTTAAAAACATCATATTAACCCTTTGCTCTTTATAAAACATGATCCTAATCTCTTTTAAAAGCCAATGTTTACACTGTTCTATATAATAATTTCAACTAAGTATGAAAGATCTAACTCTTGGAAGATCTATACACAGAGTCAGTCTTCCACTTATTTTCAAGAGATTACCTCATGTGGCACAAGCTTGGAATGAAACTTGAGAGGCAGAAATGGGATCACAAAAACAAACATCTTGTAATGAATATGCCAGTTACTATTTACTACAGTGACAAAGGGTAGGAGGCAGGTGTTAAAATAATCCATTGTCTAGAGTAGTAAATTATTTACACACATAGATGATTTTGAAAAGGAATGATGCCATTTATTGTTTTCAAAATGACAAATAAAAATGGGAGTGACAAAAAGTAAACCACCTCTCTACCTACTCATTGGAATTTCAAGTCCTTGAAATTTATACCCGGAAGTATGATATTAAAAAAAAAACAAACTTCTATGTTGCCATAGGTATTATTTCTAAATCCTTGAAAACATATTAAAAAATATCTCTATTGTAACACTTTTGCAAATTGCCAATCAAACATATCAACCAGAAACAGTAGTATCTATCATTGCTTGAATGACTGCCATATTCCTAACACTACTAACTGTAGGAATACATTAAATTAAGTATTATCTTCCCAATTTTATAAGCAATAATTACAAAAACATGTAAAAATATGGTTATCATTTCATTAGGAGGGTTTTTTCTCCTTTTTTTCCCTTTTTTTTCTGTCTAGCCTCAAGTGTATTTACTATGACAAATAATACATGACTTGTTTCTTTTACTTTTTTATAAAGTAAAGCCAGACATAAAAGATTTTTCCAACTTCTTGCTACTCTTTCATGTTATTAAAGATAATTATTGCATTCAACCCCAAATTTATTCACTTACTAAACTCCACTCAATCATTCATACATTCAATTCAATAAGGAAATAAACCATAAACAGGGAATTCATAGTCTTCCTTACATAGAATTTACACGTAATTTTGAGTTATGGACAAAGAAAGAGCCAGGTGCACATTAAGCACGGAGTGAACAGGATTTGAAAATTAAACAATCTTGGAAACTACCTAGAGTTAAATGAGGTTTGAAGATGAGTGGATTTAGTATGCACACTTAGCAAAATGAAAGAATGAAATAAAGAAAGGAAAAACAGAAAAAGAAAGAAGGGGAAGGAGAGAGAGGGAGGGAGGAAGGAAGGAAAGAAGGGAAGAAAAGAAAGAAGGGAGGGAGGGAGGAAGGAAGGAAGAAAGAAACGAACGAATGAATGAATGAATGAAAAATGCCCTGTCAAACATAGCCTTGCTTAGCCACATTTTAAACGACCCCAGCCTATAACAATCTACTATTCTACAAATCATTAGGTCCTTCTAATCAAAAGACAATAGAAAATTTACTATTTTATTGCCTGGAATTCAATGGTCCTCTAGAGACCATCCAAACTTACACAATGGAAATTTTTTTTTTTTGCTTTTTTTTTTTTTTTTTTTTGAGACAGGGTCTTGCTTTGTAGTTCAGGCTGGCCCTGAGCTCACTATGGTGCCCAGGCAAGCCGACGCGAACTCAGCTATCCTCCTGTCTCTGCCTCCCGAGTGCTGGGATTACAGGCGTGAGCCACCACGCCCGACACTGTGGTATGTGGTATTGATGGCTGGTGGGCGTGAGTCTCCACGCCCAGCATTATATGTGGTTACCGGGGATCGAACTCAGGACCTTGCGCTTGCGAGGCAGGTGCCGGAACCACTGAGCTAACCCTCCGGCCCAATGGAAATGTTTTAATAGTGGAATCTCTATAATATAAAAGCACCAAGGAAAAAGTAAATGCTTTGATGAGTATGGCCAATTTGTGTTTATTATACCTCCCTTTTTACCAGAAATCTAAGAGATGCAAAAAGTTATTATCCTTGATATGTATAAAATACCTCTACTTATCCCTAGATGAACATGAATTTTAATTCCCATTTCTCTAGAATTCCATTGAGCTATATGGTTTCCCACAACCATGACTGTAGCACTCAATTACTGTAATGGTCTCCAGGAATCAATCAAACCACAATGTTAAATTAACAAATGTTTCTCTTTAAGACTATAAAGCAACTTTATAAACAGAGATTGTTATGCATGAAAGTACATTTCATAGAACTTTGTGGCTTTTACCTAATGTGAAAAGTAAAATTCATTCTCAAGTAATAACATTGTAGGGATTTAATATGCCAATATTGGAAGCAAAAACAAGATCAATAGACAGGTGGATGAATAATTTATTTCTTTGACTTCTCTTGACTTGCACACCCCAAGCACTATTTTAGATGCCAGCCAGTCCTCCATGATGCCTGCTTAGAAGGAAAGAAGCTGTGTGGCCTGAAAGGTGAAGAAAGAGGCCAACATGCCTATTATATGTGTGAGGGGAAAATACATGATGAGTTTGGATACATATGTCAGTTCCAACTAGTATGTTCTCATAAAATCATGATATTTTATGAATGGAACACAAACACGAGCTAATTTATCTTTTAAAAAAATTCACTAAAATTATTGTCAGGTTGCACAGGTATAATACGGAAAAAAACACTAGACAGGGACGTATTGTCAGTAAAAGTTTTTGATAATATATAAGAGGATGGAAAAGGATAACATTCAACTCGATGTAATTCCACAAGAGGACAAATTGACAGTGAATGAAAGATTCATGGAAAAAAGGTAATTCAACACAATTATTATTTACTGAGCTCAAAAAGAAAGACCACAATATACTTGGAAACAATCAATAACTGCATTTTGGACATTTTTATTATAACTTTGAAATGTGTTAGTCATCTGAGATTAAACACTGAGTATAATCTGCAGAGAGAGATGGAGGAAGATACATTAGGTCTCTATACAGATAAATACTAACTTTTGGGTGCCTCCCAACACTCACAGTTTTAAAGCTTGATTAGAGGAAAAGATGTCAGTTTTAAAAAGTCTGGCAAATGAATAGTGAGGAACATTGGAAGTCACAGAGGCCAAGAATTCCAATAAGGAAAGTATGGTTAACTCTGCTACCGAGAAGTTACATATGATGGGGTAATAAGCACACTTTGAATTTAGTGTACAAGGGATTGTTAGGCAATTAAACAATTCCACTGGAGGTGCAGGGACAATATCTCCAGTGAAAATGGGAAATCAGTGAATTTGAGAGGAAGACAAAAGTGATGAGTGTGCACAAGTCCAGTGAGTTTTTCCTGATAAATTCAGCAGAGAAATAGAAATGCAGTGAAGCAGGATTATGGGTTCAGAGGGTTTCTCATTTTGTATGTGTTGTAGTTGTTTGCAAGCATTATATTTAAATGTGGACGGAACTGACTATATATATTATGGGGAATCACACAGGAGAGAGGATAATGATGACGAGTCTGGTGCAAGAGAAGATAATCACTGTGAGGTCTCTAACAAGAACAAGAGGAGCCTATGCAGAGCACAAGGTGGTAGGTCAGCCAGGATTAGTGAGCATAAGAAGAGAACCCAGTGTGACACAGATTATGAGCATCTTATCTAAATTTCCAAATTTGAAAAATCATGAGGTGAAAAGTCTGGGATCCAGTGGACCAGAAACAGCTGTATGAGCAGTGAACCTGTTTATATTACAGAAACCAAATGGAAAATGAAAAAGGAGGGCTGCTTTTGAAACTACAGAAAAAAATGTATGGAAAGTGTCAAATATATACTATTTCTTCCACCATCTCTCAATTTCCTGTCATCTATTCTGTTATTTAATATTGCTCTGGACACATACAATATTGTTATTACATTAATTTAAAGGTTATGTTGTACAAAGACAGTTTTAACTAGAAAGCACAAACCCCTCTAAAGAAATGTCAGAATTCCACAATTCCACAGGTGATTCTGTGAGATTGCCTCAAGCTAGCTAGATCAGACAGCTGAGAGGAGACCAAGATTAGAAGGCCGAGTCAACACTGCCAAGTCTGAGCCAAGGGGCCGGGGGAGGCACTCTGCAGAACAGATTCTCACCAAGGAGGCAAAGCCTTCATATGAGCCTGGGATTCCTCTTTGGGATTCAAGGTAGAATGGGCTCACTTCCACACTAGATGATAGACTGATATATTCACTCCAGCCCAGTGCATTCTGGGGAAATCAAACCAGTGGCATCCTATTCCCGTCATACTATTGCTCCAACCTTGGCAAGAAGACCCCTGACTGGGAAACCCCTGTGTGTTCCACTCTATGTGCATCTGACGAGAGTCAATGCTCGCTGCCACCAAGGTGTGGTCTCTGTTCGGTTTGGATGTTGTGTAACTGTCAGCACTGGCTGCTGTCACATCATGTTCTGCGGGATGATGGAAATGCCATATGAGACAAGTTTTGTCACAGCTCCAGAAAAATGCACAACTTTCCTGGGATACAGCCCAGAGGGGGAGTTAAGGAAGGTATGAGATGTCAGGAAAATGGCTCAAACCCTTGGCAGGAAAGAGGTAATAAGATGCAGGACCATGGTAAGCAGGTAGTACCCGTTCCTGGCAACTGTTCAACTTCCCCTTGGAGATTCACTTACAAAGCAAAAGCCATCGGCACCAAACCTCGGTGGCACAGACCATTATGCTATGTGCAGTGTGGAGGTGAGGAAGCCCTCAACCTGAGGCTTAGTGTGTTTACATCTCTTGTGCAGCCATGAAGATGGCAGTGTTTACAATGGTTTGAGAGACCCTTCAGTGTGGCATAGGATATATTGCTTGTTTCTTGTTAAACCAAATCATTAATTTAATTGGAAGGCATTTTTCCAAATTCTCATGTTTCTGATCTTATAAGCAGAGACACCGATTCCTTGTAGCTCCAAACTATCTTCATACCTATTTGTGCAGTGAAATGCTTTGGAAGATAGAGATAGGACTCTTCTGTGAACCAAAAGGAAAGCACGTTTGATTCTCACTTTAAAGATTCAAGTACAGTTCTTCAAGTACAGTTTTCCCCTTCTATAAGCAGCCCACTGTGACTGCAGGTACATTCCAGTCCTCTTATGTATCCTAATGGGGACAGAGATTTAAGGAACTTGCAGAAGTGTGCCAATCTCTAACGGTCAGACTGCCATTCGACTTTGAACACAATTCCAATATTTTACACCAACATCCACTACTGAATGGTTAACTTGTTCACTTGCAAGTAGGTAGAAATCCCTTCTTGATCTTCCAGCTTGAGTTTTCTACTGTCTGATCAAGATTTCCAGGAATAACAAAACTTGCAAATTGTGCTCTAAAATCTAGGTCAGCCTCCTCACCCTTGTAGCAGATCCAGTAAGTGCAGGCATATTGTCTGGAAAATAAGTATATGGCTTCTGAAACAGTGTTTCATAAATTGTTTTATCGGGTCATAATTGATGATACATACACAGTAAGTCATCCATGATGAGATAAGTTCAAATTAATATTATTTTACTGGAAAAATTCTAAGGTCCTTTAATGAAGAATTCAAATACTTTTTCTTCACACACTTCATCAATAACAATAGAGAGAAAATACCTCTTAATAGAAAAAAAGGAGTTACACAAAATTAAGTAACTGAATTCTTATGTTAATACTATGTAGCTTATAAAGTATACAGAAATAAAATCAACATGAAAGATTTAAAAACGAACACTGAAAAACTTTCTTGTGTTCCTTTCCTACCTGATAGTGAATCATCCATGCAATCTAGGAAATGGACACATCCCATCTGGCAACCATGGTTCAAGTGCTGATGTACATCACACTTCTACAAAGGGGAGCTATGAGCTTAACCGCTCAAAGCAGGTAACCTGGAAGCGTTTTCTCCAATAGAATATTTTAATATGGATGTTCTCAGAATGGACCTACTACTAATAGACTGAGTGCTTGCCTCCTTCAAAATTCTTATGCCAAAGGCTAACTCCCCATGTAATGGTACATAGAGGTGGACTCTGGGTCAGGTGATCAATTCCTCAAGGTAGTGCCCTCACAAATTACCTTAGTACCCTTAATAAATATAAAAACAAACAAACAAGGAAACCTGACAGTTTCCTTACTCCTTCGGTAATGTGATGGACATATCAAGAAGATGGCAGGACAATGAGAAAAAATAAGAATCAAGATATATTATGTATAGGTACAAATTGCCAATGAGGAATGTGATCACAATGTATTCCTAAAATGTACCAATAAACTCAAAATATTTCTTTTTAAAGATGGCTGTATGTGACCCAAGGAGAGAGCTCTGCCCAGACAGCTCATTGTCGGCATCTCGATCTTGAATCAGGACCATGAGAGATTTCTGTTGTTCATAAACCACCTCATCTGTGGCATTCTGGCATAGCACTCTGAACATGCTCTGCTAAAAATTTCCATCTAGGCTCTAGAAGTTTCCATAAGTAGCCCAGATAAATCTCATTTATTATAATTGAGTTTGTTTGACATTAGTCACCGATGTACTTGATCTCCATTTTATCCAATCTTCAGAACTTCTTTCTGCACGACTAATCCCCTTCACTCACTCACTTATTTAATATGTGAAGTTCTTTTAGCATTTTATTTCCACGTGGGTTGGTTTTACATATCACAAAGTTTAGAAGGAAGTTTCAGAGCCTTAAAGGAGTATAGTTTCTTCAGAATGAACAGAAACTTTGGTCAGGGATAAGTAAATGACAGTGAGAGAATTGGCTTTATATCAATAAAAGGTAAGACAGCCATCTGACCCACGCTACAGTTATTTTAGGAGTTCTTGTACCTAAATACATGACCTCTAGAGTACTTAAGATTTTTACATGTAGGAAGATTGTACCTTCACCCCCTCAGCAAAGTTGGGGGAAGACAGCTTGTCAGTTGATAAAACAGAATACAAGACACTAATTTAACATCTCCCTTTCTTAACCACTTCCATTAGTTAAAGGTAGAAATTTTTCATACAGAATAAAAATGTTAAGTTTACATAACAGTTATCCTATTAGATTGGAAAATAACTAGAAAAAAATGACTTAAAGCCTTCAGAATTTTTATCGTGAAGGTACTTCATTATTACAGAGTATATAACTAAATGATATTAAACCAACATAATATGCCTTGACTCTGTGACTCAGAGATATATAAGAGATATATAAGTAGAATCAGGGCTCTATTTAACTTGAAATATTTTCAAATGTTGCTCAGAAAAGGAAGGGATTTTGAAAGAAGTTTTGCCAACTGGAAATGTGTTGCATTCATTTTATTCCCACAGGGAGACAGTGGATGAGACACTAATTGATTTCTTTCAAGAGAAACCATCACCCATTACTCTCATTGTTCTTGTACATCATTAGTCAGACAAAAGAATCTTTTCTAATGGGATTTTTGATTCCCTTGAACCTCAAAATGTATTTCCTCATGTTCTAATTATTAAATGTCAAAATTATACAGTGCATCATGTGTTTGTTATTCTCAACCAACTAGTAGAGATAGAAACAGTGGAAAGTAATACTGTACATTATCCATGTTGCAGGTTCAGTGAATAAGATATCTACAATAAAGCATTTGCCCTAGGAACAACATCATTTTAATCATTCTAACAATATAAATACCAAATAGAGGAGAAGAGATCGGAGATAGAAAACAAGTAAAATATTTAAATGTTTGAGCAAGAAACAGGAAAAGTTGCCATGAAAATCATTCATGCCGAGTATTTCTCATCCACTTCCACATTTCTCTCTTGGACTTTGAAAAGAACCTGTTGGGAACTCTCTATACTAGCATATGAACTAGAACACTGTAAGAAGCAACAAGTGAATGAGAGCCAAAGCTCTGAGGATAAACCTCTAATCTCCTACTGAAATAAATGAATAGTCTTGCTTTAGGTTTCAAGTGATTTCTCTTATACATAACTTCAGGAAGTACATCGTGATATTTTTTCTTCATACTTGTGTCTGTGAAAGTAGAAACAATCCTCTCTATACAGTTACTCTCACTCTCGATTAGTGTGGCTCCTACTTTTAGTAGGTTTTAATGGTCCAGAACAAAATATCAAGACAGAGAAAAGGGGTAAAGAATCCAGTGAACTGTAGAGCTTTTTCTGTCCCCAGGTATTAATTGTATAACTGATACCTAGAAGGATTAACAGTCTTTATTATTATTTTTTTTTAATGAGACAGGGTATTGCTTTGTAGTTCAGGCTGGCCCGGAGCTCACTGTGTAGCCCAGGCAAGCCTCGAACTCACAGCGGTCCTCCTACCTCTGCTTCCTGAGTGCTGGGATGACAGGCATGAGCCACCATGCCTGGCACTGTAGTATGTGTTTACTGTGGATTTCAAATTGCTAAGGTGGTAACTAATTTGACAATTTGATTACAAGGCATGAGATTTATCAGTAGCACAGGAGGAGTAAATAAGCAGAAAGAGATTGTGAGACAGGGCCTATAATAGCACTAAATCTTAAAACCACTCTCTCTGCAAAGCTAAATTTAGAAATATGTTACTATAAATAATTTTCTCAGTTTCCTCAAAGGGAGAAGTTTCCAGAACTATGTAAATGCTTCAGGAGTAACGAGAAGAGAATTTAAGGCAAGATGCTCATGATTAAACTGACATAGAGACTTAGTAGCTGTAATCATGTAATTTTAAAAAGCAGAATTCATGTTGCTGACTAGACACCCAAAAATGTATTCTGCTGATGCAAATACTGAACAGCACGTTGTGAGGTTCTAATTTTGTTGCTGAGAGAGAAGTCAAACTTTATCCCACCTAAGTAGATGACTTTGGCCTTTCGTTCACCCTGTCACCACAAACACAGATTGCTTCCACAGTGTCAGAATGTGTGTTCACAGCTATACTTCATGTATTTGGATATATCAGTTCTCTGTTTCTTTCTTGAAAAAGCATTTGAGAACCCAAACTCTGACCACTAACCATACTGAATTTGCGTAGATCCTAGACCAGACCCTAGGTAGTTCTAACTTTATTTCCTCTCAGCATAAATACTTTTCTGCTGATAAATTAAATAGCAAAATATTGTTTCAGGTTGTGTTGTAAGGTTATGCCCGAGAGAGAAATTCCGGAATCCACTTAGTCGACAGAGCTACATTTCCTAGCTTGCCTATGATTGAATGTGATCTGTCCAGAAAGTGCTTCAGAGCAGTGATCGGAGGTTATACATAATAACTACATAGACAGAATTGTGCTGGAGCACTTAGCCAAGAAACAGAAGAAACATTACAACCTTTTATCGATATTGCTATCAGGCTTTCCTACAAGTATCTTATGCAAAATATGCTGCCAATAAGCTTAGACTAAATTCCCATTTTTATTGAAATAAGCAAAAAAGTTATCACTCATGGCAAGATTATTTTAAAGTATTTATTTGATCATCAATTTTGAATCAAAATCCTCCCACTTATTAATTTTCCTTTTCTACACTAGTGTTATGCTATTTTAGTACTATTTATTAATATCTGAAAACCACTTAATCATTTTAACAGATTTAAATCATTCCAGAAATACTGCTAGCCTCTTAAAAGACCAAAAGAAGCAATAATTTGCTGAGACCAGTTAGCCCAAGGAGTTATTAGACAAAATAATAAATCATTGGTTGGAAATATCATGTTTTGAGGTAATTCCTTAAACAGCAACATACAACTGGAATTTCAAGGGTAGAAAATAAAGTTTAAAATGTGTCCTGTGTTTCGACTTTCCCCTATTGGTACTAAAGTGAGACAAAAATAAAATAATATTACAATTCAGTCTTCCATGAAAAAAATTACACACTGCCAACAGGCATGTGCATGTTCACAAACACAAAATATTATCATGAAGAAGTGAACTCAATGAGAATAATAAATAGGAACATAAATAATCCATTCCAGGCAAGCAAGCATAGCATAATACTAAAGTACAAAGAAGAGCTGAGTTATCAGGCATTCCCCTAAATGAATTAGGATAAACTTTGAGAAGAGAGTATGTAACCCAACAGGAAAATTAACATACATAGGTTTAACTGGTAATTTTATTATTTGGTATTCATTTGATGGAAAGACTGAAATAAAAACTTTGATATCTTCTAGTATACAAGAATATATTGTGGGGTATAGCACTGCATCTAAAAGCTAAACATGAAAAAGTGAAATCTAAAAGCGCATCTGTGGCAAAGTGATTCATAGGGAAAAGCTAGATTAATCTAAAAATTTAAAGTGTGGGATTAAAGTGCTTTATATTTTTAAAATGAAGTGATGGCCAAACATAAGTGTGACATTACTGTTTGTCAGCTCTATCAGATTAAGAGAGGCCCAGCAAGTTAGTGGGTCACACTTTGGGGGTACGACAAGAACAGTCACCAAGGGCCTACACTGAAGGGCTTATCTCCTTGGCAGTCTTCCCTGCACTCTGCCTCCCACCTGCCTGAAATGAGTAGCATTATTCCGCCACGCCCTTCCGTCGTCGTGGTGTTCTTGAGTTGGAGCCACACTGTCTTGAGGAACTTCAAAGCCATGCTTCAGAAACAGATTTCTCTTCTTGAAGTTTCTAATGCAGGGCAGTTTGTCCTAGTGATGAGAAAACCAACTAATACATAGACATGTATGTCATGCAATAGACATACAGAATAAAGGTAAAACTTGATATGACCTGGAATAAAGATGTCTAGATAACTTAAAAATTAGAAAAAATTGCCAGGGGTGGTGGGTCATGCCTGTAATCTCAGCACTTGGGAGGCAGAGGCAGGAGGATTGCTAAGTTTGAGGCTTGCCTGGGCTACATAGTGAGCTCAGAGCCAGCCTGAACTACAAAGCGAGACCCTGTCTCAAAAAAAATTTTTTTGAAAAAATTGTATGGTAAATAATTAACTTTGGTGAATGAATCAGGGATAGAAAAGAAGAAAGATAAATTTCCTAATAATATGACAAATGTCTATTAACTTTTTAATATCACATGTATTACTTATTTTATATATATGTATATATGCCTTTCTTTCATATTTATGTATTGACCCCAATACTGTCCTATAGGGAGACAAGTTCTCTTCATAATATCCCTCTTTTTAAAAAATTAACAAACATTTTTAACTCTCTCTTAGAGAGACATTATAAATGTGAATATTTTTGAAATGACAATTTTACTTCCAAGACTATATTTTCCAGCCTATAGTTTTACCAGTTAATGAGAAGAAACAAACGTATCAGGCATCTTCCCAGAAAAGTTAAAGACAACCTGCTGCAGTGACACATGCATGCCTATATTTACAGCATTGCAAGTGATTATACCTGATTCTTGAAAGCAGCCTATATCTCTCTCAAAACATGAATAAACAAAGAAAATGTTGTATATATACACAACGGAGCACTACTTTGCTGTATAAAGGGTAGAGTTGAATCACTTGTAGGAAAATGAATTCATCTCAAGATCATAATATTCAGTAAAGTAAGTGAAACGCCCAAGTTTAAATATTGCATAGTTTCTCTTATATCCAAAAACTCAATATATAAATAAACTATGAAATAAAGACACATAAGAGGAAAAAAGAATAAATTTTATTGTTATCCAGCATGGACAATGTATCTAAAGGTGTAAAATTACTTAGTATGACTGTTGATTTTTAAAATATAGTTTGACTTTTTTTAGTCTGGTTTTTTATCTGTATATATGATAATTAATTATATAGAGACTTATAAATAAGTAAATCTGATGTTGGAAAAATAAGAGAGGACTGGAGAGAAATGGAAAAAAAGATGGAGATGTGATGCACACATGTATTCTCTATAATGACTGTATCCACTGTGCAAACAAGTATTAATAAAATGTACAATATATTAAAATTATTAGTGTATTGATAGTTAATATACTAATAAAAATTAAAATAAAAGGCTGAAGAATGCTCATATATGTATATAGAGAAATATTCAATAAAACACTATGTTAAATAAAATTCATTACATATAGAAATGACTAGTGATTATTGTTTTAGTTAACTTTTGACATACACATATGTTTCAGGCATGGAATGTGACAAATATTATGTATCTTTATGACTTTACCTTCACATAATGAACTATTGGCTGTTCAAGAGTATACAGCTTTTTGTCAATAAAGGTAGTCACTCAGTAATCTAAACTACCCTTTCTCCCATTTGCTGAATATATTCCAATGTGTTACTGGGTACACAATGAGCACCTACGACCTTAATACTCAGCAGAAGCTAAATAACTTACAAAACCTTAACTCTGAGAGCCCTTTAGATAGTTGAAGTCATGAGGAGACTATATTCCCAATGGTAAAAGCTCCTTTTAGAAGGGGAACACATAACTGCATGCACAGAAATAGGCCAGAGGAGAGTGAAGGTCAGCCTACCACAGCAGGTAAGAACACAACTGAAGCTCAACCATTGCTTGGGCTCAGAATGGGTCAGTGTCACAGTTTAGGATACTTGGAAATCCAGAAAAGAGGAGTTTTTTAATCAATACAAATGCTTTCCCACAGGGTCTCTAGGATCCTCATATAAAATTGGGAGCAGGGCAGGTGACCTGCTCACATCATCACCTATATGGACTGTAGACTTCACCAAGGATCAACCTCATGCTTCATGACTTATGTAAGTATAAGATGGTGCTTAATTGGCACTGCAGGCCAGGCCCAAATGATGTGGATCTTGAACTCTTCCCTTTTTATGATAAAATTCTTTCCCTGCTATGGAAGAACAGTAACTCACTCTCATCAGAACGTGTCTTTACACCAGCTGAGCACAGTTGCCACTGGGCTAGATAGATCCATACTAATTTAGGCAAACTGTCCTCCCATGAAGAGGGGGCAGCATCCAACACGCTCAGGCTCCTGCCCCAGCATGGCACAGTTCATTTCACACGGAGCAAAGAGAGGCTCCAGGACCACTGTTAACTAAGGGTAATTGGCCATTTGCTCCAGAAAAGAGGCAGGAATACTGAGCAAGTCTCAACATGATACTTTACTTGAAGGTCTATGATATTAAAAAATACATTCATAAAATCAAGATGCATATTTTAAGCCCTGATGCAGTTTCTCAGCATTAGCACCACTAATTCTGTGAACAGATAGGTCTTTCCTGGAGCCTGATCTATGTACTACAGGGTTGTACATTGAAATTTCTGACCTATACACTGTAGCATATTCCCCCATGTAGCAAGTGCCAAGGTAGCTAGATGTGACATTGTCAAATATTCCATCAATAAGGTGAAGAGGAAAGAGTGCCAAAGTCACCACAGGTGAAAACCGTTGCCCTAGATTACAGAGAGATAGATGATGGGTAGGTAGATAGATTAGATAGACAGATGACACATAGATACATAGATCAATCAGTGGCTAATAGATATAATTGAATGATAAAAGTTATACTTTGAAAGAAGGAAGGGTTGGTAGAAAAAAAACCAGAAAAATCAGATAGAAAATGAGAAGGATTAAGGATAGTGGCTTAGTTATCTAAATACCACAAATAAAAGGTACATTGTCTTCCCATAAACCATTATATTTGATAAATATCTCAGATATTAATGCAAGGAAAGGTTTGCTGTACCCTCTTCCTTGAGCTTCGTATTCCGCATCTATGGGCTCTCATCCTTGCCAGCCATCCTTTTCAGGTCCCTCCACACCTTAGCAAACATGTGGAATCAGTTTTACCCATCTAATTAAATACTAGGTTTATGTTTTCTAATCTGTTTCTTCTTTTTTATTGAATTCTTTATTGTTACATTTTATATACAGCTCACAATCACATTCAACATTGGAGGATTTGTACCAGTATATGACACAAGTTAATTCTCATTTTTTCCCATATCCCTACCCACCCACAACCCCAGCCCCATATCCATGTGCTTTCTTTTTCTTTTCAAATCATTTATTCATTCCCCTCATTACTTTCCCATACTACATTCCCTCTGAATATTTCCTATTTCACAAAATCTATCATACATTCTAGAACTCATTTACATCTATAGGTTCTCATACCAGAGAAAAGATATGGTATTTACATATCTGTGATCTATTTATTTCTCAACATGGAGTATTACTCTGCCACAAAGAATGACAAGTTTCATTCATTTATGTGCAAATGGCTACACCTTGAGGACACACTAATAAGTGAAATAAAGCTGTGTTTCTTCTTAAAATGACTTTCACATTCCACTATTCACCTTTCTAACAGTTTTCCAACACAGTTTCATGAGAGCAAGTGTTAAAAATATATTTTATTCAAAAATGATGGTCAACTGTTAGAGCATTGCCTAAAACTGAAAACCCTATGAATATCTGTCAATTGAGTGAATTAATTTATAAATGAGTAATTAAAATATTTTAAATATATATTAGGCTCAAAAATAATCTATTTCCTTATAAGAAAAAGTATTTCCTTTCTCATAATTGTCACTTTTATTCCCAATATTTGTGAAATATGCATAAGTATAACATACATATTGAGTTAAAATCAATACCCCCAATAATTATAATTACCAAAAAGTTGTGTGATTTTAAAAATATTCAACAGACAAGTTTCCTGCCATCCAAGAGACTAAAAGGTATTTGTGTGTGTGTGTGTGTGTGTGTGTGTGTATATATATATATATATATATATATATATATTTCCTGAGTCTGTCAAGAGAACAGATAAAAATCAATTTGTCAGTAGAGAACAATCTAGTGTAAAAATGAAAGACGTGATGAGTGGCATAGGGAGTGAATCCAAGGAGAATTCCTAGAGAAAGATATTTTTTTGAATAAAATATCAAATAGTGTTGGAACAGATTGTCAGTTCAGAGAAGGAAGGTCATTCTCTACAGAGTATAAAGCTGACACTAAACATAAGAAAGTGCAAGCAGATTTTATTAGAATGGAACAAAATTCTGGGAACTAAAAGAGGGGAATATGGATGCATGAAAAAAAATATAGAAGTGAATACCAGCATGAGAAGATGAGTAAATTCACCCAAAAAACCATAGATATGGAATTAGAATTTATAATTATGTTATTAATATCTCCTAAAATGTGTCCGTAGATATCATTAACATTCTTCTCAAGTGTACATAGCTTGGGGTCATAGAGTAAATTTACTTATGTAGCCTGATACCCCAAGAAAATATCGATGATGAATACAAAAAGTGAAATTCCCAAATGAAGGCCTGGCTCAAAACTATGATAATTATCTCTGTAAAGAACAGTGTAACAGAATTACACACCACTGGGTGGGAATGAAATGCAAATAGGTACGTTGCTCTCAGGCTCAGACAAGAAGCAGCAGATGGGAAGCAGGTTCCTGCTAAGTAATAGAAGGCAAAGCCCTGTGTATACAACAGAAGACAGAAGTCAGAATTAACAGCTCTGCTGAAGGAAATTTGCATGGGTTCAAACCTTAGCTCCACCACTTACTGGCTGTGACCACAGGTAAATGTAGATGGTAATAATTACTTCACAGAATGTGGGAGGAACAATCCAAGTGACACATCCAGAGCAGTGAGTCAGCGGAATGCTGGACAGCCAGTTCTACAGACTCTCTCCCAACCTACATACGGATTCAGCCCCAGCTCCTGAATGTCAAGTTCGTGCCTCCTGGTAGATCATCCTGACAGCACGGCTACCCACTGCTCTCACTCCCTGCCTGTTTCCATTCCAATTCTTTCTCACTTCTGTAGCAAAACTTGAAAGAAATTCTATGTTAATGTTTTTAAATCATCTCCTACCATCTTTAAACACATTTCAAGTATTTTTCACCAAAACTTCTCCAAGAAACTTTTTTGCTCAAGGTCACTAATGACTTCCTCATTGCTTTCATTTCTTTCTCAAGCCCCATCTGATCTGGCCAGGGAGCAGCACCTGAAAAGGTTGATCCTTTCCTCACCATTGTCTTTTTAACTAACCTGCTTATGTTCTGGAATACACTTATTCACAAAGGTTACATTTTATTATCTGATTTCCCTCAAGAATATAACCAACTCCGGCGCCTGCCTAGCAAGCGCAAGGTCCTGAGTTCGATCCCCGGTAACCACACACAATGCTGGGCATGGGGACTCACGCCCACCAACAATCAATGCCGCATACCACAATGCCGGACGTGGTGGCTCACGCCTGTAATCCCAGCACTAGGGAGGCAGAGACAGGAGGATTGCTGAGTTCGCGGTGGCTTGCCTGGGCACCATAGTGAGCTCAGGGCCAGCCTGAACTACAACGTGAGACCCTGTCTCAAAAAGCAAAAAAAAAAAAAAAAAAAAAAAAAAAAAAAAAAAAAAAAAAAAAAAAAAGAATATAACCACCACAAGCAGCAATTTGTGTTAATAGTTAATCAAGTATGTTAATAATCAAAATTTTGCAAACATACCCATTAATTGAAGTTCATGAGTTGGTTAAAAAAAATGACCGGAATGAAAGTTTACCTCAAACAGAAAGTACTAGAATTAAAAACCCAGCAAAATAGGAAAAAGTCTAAAGTTATATTTTTAGAAATAAATCCATAAACTTCTTATACTCTCTAAGACACGTAAAAATACTGGACTAAATTAATAAAAGAGCATGTATATAGGGGGTGGGGAGGTGTGGGTGGGTAGGGATATGGGTAAAAATGAGAATTAACTTGTGTCATATATTGATACAAATTCCCCAATGTTATTGTGATTGTGAGATGTATATAAATTGTACTAATAAAGAATTCAATTTTTTAAAAAAGAAAAATATAATGTACAGATGGAAAGACAAAAATATTTTCTACCTATAATTAACTTTTAATCATGATGTACATCCAAGTTCCAATAAAAACCTCAATTTATTGAGCATGTATATTTGTGTATGCTTGTGGTGATGCACAAATTCATAAATTTATATAAAAACACAAAAGTCCAAAGTGGCTAGATTTTTTGTTTTCAAATTGTATAACAAGGAGGTGAGATCAAGCAAAGTCAAATTAGAACATAGAAAAGGACATAGAGGGCTGGTGATTTAGCTCAAGTGGTACTGCACCTAACTTGGATGCACAAGGGCCCAAGTTCGATCCCTGGTACCACAAAAAAAAAAAAAAAATTAAAAGGACATGGAACCTAAGAAAAAGTCCACATTGATGAAATTCATATGGAATATGGATAAAGAATTAATAATTAGTGGTGTAAAATGAACTATGCAATAAATGGGATCAAAATGTCTGCTTTGTCACATTGAAAAAAATGAAATTATCCTTCTCATACTAAAACCCCAAATAAATTTAACAAAATGATGTTACTTTAAAGCTTTTGGAAGTATCTACAACAAATCATCATCATAAACTCATAATAGATAAGTTGTTTTTAGAAATAAAAATTATAGTAACAAAGAATATGGTGATAAGTTAACTCAAACTAGATTTGAAAATGTTATGTTTAAAATTATATCTTATCCTAAGAAAGACACATTTCTCACACATGCAGAATTCATGTAAGCATTCACTGAAATGCCTTGTATAATTTGAGAACCTAGAAACTCCATTTTATCAGAAGGATGGAACTTTTTAATTGTAATAGTCCAGCAACAGAACACTTGGAAGCAGTTCATCTGCATGAGATGAGTAACTGTGTTGATGACTTTATGCATCAGCGTCATCAGCCCATATACGGAGCCCAGAAATCTCGTCCAACATTGCTCTTTCTGTGCTTGAGAGAGTGGTTCTGGGTGAGGCTGGCTGGAGACTACAGACTGGCGAGTATGGACTGCTCTCCTCGATCTTGGTGGGGCTTCTGCCATCCATTGAATGGGAGTCTGCTCATTTCATATTGTTTCTCTAGTGTGAGAAACTGAAGGTGGAAAAGAGGTCCAGGTTGTATAATAGGTATATTGTAAGATAAGAAAAAAAAGTTCAAAGAGGGAAAGATGACTGGGAGAGGCCAAAGGAAAGCAAAGAAGGGAAAGAAAATAAACTTGACATTAAAAGGTACATACAAAGTACCAATAAAAACAAACTAAAAAAAAAGGAAAAATATGGAAATAAAGCTTATATATATAGTTAGGAGAGGGGCTGGAATGGTAAAATAAGAATCACAATATATCATGTACAGATGCAAATCCTCAACGATGAATGTGAAAATAATGTATACTTAAAATGTTCCAATAAACTCAATTTAAAAATTTATTTTTAAAAAATGTCTGTTCATCCAAGGAGGAAGAAGATATTCTTTCCTTTTGTCTCACAACCTGGGCTGGGACACCAGTTCATCCTTTTCACTGATTTTTTTTTATGGGCTTAATCTGAAATTAGCTCTTTCTTGGGCCTAAATCCTCTCAATTTTTCACCAGACCCCTTAGTTTCCATGCCTTTCCTTTTGGACTGCATTTACACCATTGGTTTTTCTGGGTCTCCTGCTTGCTGATGGGATTTTTTAGCGTCATTGTATGAGTCAATTCCTTATAACAAAATTGTTTTTTCTTTCAATATATTTTTCCTATGAATTAGAGAATATCCTAACTTGTTAATTGTAAAAATGTTCTAAGGTAATGGCTACAAAATATTCCTATTAAGGGCCGGAGGGTTAGCTCAGTGGTTCCAGCACCTGCCTCGCAAGCGCAAGGTCCTGAGTTCGATCTCCGGTAACCACATATAATGCTGGGCGTGGAGACACGCCCACCAACAATCAACACCACATACCACAATGCCGGACGTGGTGGCTCACGTCTGTAATCCCAGCACTTGGGAGGCAGAGACAGGAGGATTGCTGAGTTCGCGGCGGCTTGCCTGGGCACCATAGTGAGCTCAGGGCCAGCCTGAACTACAAAGCAAGACCCTGTCTCAAAAAAGCAAAAAAAATAAAATAAAATAAAATAAAAAATATATATATATATTCCTATTAAGTCAGATTGAGTACTACATATGGCTATTTGTAAAATCTTTCCCTATTCTTATAACTAGAAACAATTTACAGTAGTAACAGTAAGTTGATTTATGAACATTGGAGTTAAGAACTTAAACAGATATGAGCAGATCTCACATGATCTGATGATAGGAACATCTGCAGATGGCAACAAATAACACAGTAGCTCACATGTTTGCCAAACTTTCACAGCTGTGAGGCTGTGTGCTCACTGTGCAGTGTGATGGTGTACAGCAGGGTAGTGCAGTGTGTACTTACTGTATTGGGGGGGTATGGTTGTCATTGCGTATTTGTATTAAAAGTATGTAAGACTCATTGTGTCAGACTTAGGAACAAACCTGACTTATGAACGTTCTCCCAGAACTGAACTGGTTCTTGATTCAGGGCTTAATGTAAGAGTATAACTTGGGGTATATATGTAAAAACATGTAACATAATAGCCACATAAAGGCAGTCTTATTAAATCCTGACAATCTTAACATTTTCTAACTTATCCTCAGTTGCTTTTAAGCATTTCTCATAAAAATACATACTGAAAAAATAAATATGACATGAGAACCAAGGTAAATAATTAAAAGTCCTAATTTACCTAACTTCTTTTTGACAGGATCTCACTTTGTAGTTCAGGCTGCCCCTGAGCTCACCATGTAGCCCAAGCGAGCCTCGAACTCAGTAATCCTCCTGTCTCTGCCTCCCCAGTGCTGAATTACAGGCATGAGCCACCATGCCCAGCTGACCAAATTTACTAAATACGGACATTTGTTAGATTTTAATCTGTGACAGTAACAAGATTTGCTATACATTAAAGTACTGAACTTTATAAAAGAAGAGACATAGGTGATCAGCAAAATCAGTGAAATGTAGGTAGTATAGTCTAATGCATATAAATGTTTATACACAAATGGAGCACTTCCTTCACATTGCAAAAACTTAATTGCAACTATAATAGATATGTTTAAAACACCTAAGTAAACTTTTTAAATGCCACTCTTGCCTAGAATAAAAAAAATTATACAGTTAAACATATACTGTGACACGAGTCTATGAGACCATTTTCACATTTCTGTGTGATTCAGGTTTTCTGAGAACACTGCAAAGGTGGAAGTCACGTCAGTCACACTTTAGATGTTACAGGTAGAGAACTATTCCAGAGAGATTCAGAGACTTTGCTTTTCATAGCTATTTGATTAGATTCTGAAGTAGAGATTTACTTCTTTCTTGAACAGAGAAATGTAAATATATTCAAGGTGTGGTTTTCACTCAGACATTTTCCCCATGGTGATGGAAACACAGATAAACTTGCTGCCTACACGAGCACTAAATCTCTTTATTTGGGGGTTTCTCTTGTGTGGAATAAGCACTGAACACCTGGGCAGGTACGACTGGTTCTCTCCTCATTACTAGTGTGTATGAAAGGCACAAAGAAAAGGATGCGCATCTAGCTGTTATGTAATCATTAACTAGTGAATTATGTGCTTTTCAATATGAAAATCTTGTTTTATATCACAATATGAATATAGATGAAAATTTAATATGCAGCACACATTGAATTATATGTGTGTAACTCTTACATAGTCAAATATATTTCACTGGCTATTTGAAGTAAGTATACTATTATCTACTACTGAAAAACAGCATAGTAAAAAACTGTTAGATGTTAGTATCATATTAACTTACGATATATTATATAGTTTTTATTTATAATTATAAATATTCCACAGGTCACTACCAGACAGAGCATATGAGCATAGAAAAGACTAAGAATTCCAATCTTAATTCTGTCAGTATATTAAAGAAAACTAAGACCATGGGCATAAAAATTGCTATAATACAATCAATAGTAAGGCTGAATGAGAAGAAAAATAAAAATTCAAATTCTTAATTCATATTTTTTAAAAAATAGAGATAAGATGAATTTTGGATTTAAAATAATATTTTGTGGATGAAATGTCATTTAATATTATTTAAGTGAATTCCACTGAACAGTGGATTTTCACTTCACATGTATGTGCCTGGCACCATGTGGCCAGAATGCCCCACAATACTTATACTTTCAAACATTTCCTTCTTTAACTCATTTTTAATTCTTTTTCCAAGCTTCATTCCCAACTACTGTGCTTTGTTTTCTTCCCTTAGAGGTTTCCTCTAGACATGCCTAGATCTAATCAGCCTCCAGTCTTCAGGCATCCAGTTATTATGCAAATACCCTACAAACCTGTACTGAACCCTGTACCCCTTTACTGTAATCAACAACTACATATATGGTATCTTATCTTTGATATGAGAAACTGAAGTTGTAAATGAGTTCTAGAATTCATGATAAACATTGTGAAATCGTAAATATTCCAAGGGAAATGGGCTTTAGGGGTAAGTAATGAAGGGAAAGAAAAAATGTGGTGGTAAGAAAAAAGGAAACAAAGCTTATGTATATAGGGGTGAGGATTGTAGGGTGCATAGGGAAAGAGAAAAAATGAGGATAAAGTTATGTCATATACTGATATAAATTTATGTTGAATGTGATTGTGAGGTGTATATATAATGTATGGATAAAGATTCAAATTTTAAAAAATAAAATAAAAACTCAATACATCTCCACTGTGCATCTTTAATGTCCTCAAATTCAGCAGAATGGAATTTACTACTGCATGTCAAGTAAAAACTTATTTTTCACAGAGTCCACAACTGCCTTTTTCGTATACTTGCCACCCATCTCATCAATCACCTATCAATTCTGCCTGACAATTATTTCTCAAAATGTTACATTTCCGGCTTTTTCATTCCTCAATATTAATTCAAGTCACCCTCATATTCTCCCTAATGAGTCTCCATTTGCCTTGGTCCTTTCCAATTTTCTATATTCATCTCTGGAGGATATTATTGAAATATATATAAATTGGATCCTGTCACTCACTCTTTAAAATTTTTTCAATACCTTCTGTTGAATAAATAAGATAAAGGACAAAATTCTATCTTAATACAAAAAGTTATGCATGTCTAAATCCTGTGTTTTTAGCAGAATGTGCCTTGCATGGATTTTCTTAACTAGGTTCACCCAATTCTGTTTTATTTTTCTGTACTATCTGATATTTCATCTTAATTAGGCACATTGCTCTTTTTAAAAATTGAATTATTGGTACATTTTATATACAGCTCACAAACATACTCAACATTGAGAAATTTATACCTATATATGGCACGAGTTAATTCTCATTTTTACCCATATCACTACTTCCCCTACATCTCACACAGCCTACATATATGTGTTTTCTTTTTCTTTTCAAATCATATTTATTCTTTCTCCTCATTGCTTTCCCTTAACCCTTCTCCTTTGAAAATTTCCTATTTCACAAAATCTATCATGCATTCTAGAACTCATTTACATCTACCAGTTCTCATGCCAGAGAAAAGATATGGTATTTATATATCTGTGACCTATTTATTTAACTTATTACTGTGTCCTCAAGGTGTGTTCATTTGCACTGCCAGTGGTTTCTTTTGCTGTGCAGAAGCTTTATAATAGGATGAAATACCGTTTGTTGATTCTTTCTGCTAATTCTCCTGCTATAGAGGTTTTCTTTACTTAACCTGATTTCCAGCAGGTTTAGTGTTTCTGTTTTAATGTTTAGGTCTCTAATCCACTGTGCTTTAAGTTTAGTACACAGTGAAAGAGATGTCTAGCTTTATTTTATCGCAGGTTAAAGTCCAGTTTTTCCAGCACCATTTATTGAAGAGGCTGTCTTTCCTCCCTTGAGGATGTTTACTTCCTTTGTAGAAGATAAGTGGCTATACAACAGTATCAGGCATGGTGACTCACACCCACCAACAATCAGTACCACATACCACAATGCTGAGCATGGTGGCTCATGCCTGCAATCCCAACACTCAAGAGGCAGAGGCAGGAGGATTGCTGAGTTTGAGGCTTACCTAAGCTACATAGCGAGCTAAGGGCCAGTCTAAACTAAAAAGTGAGAACCTGTCTCAAAAAAAAAGTGGCTTAGGGCTTAGTGTATCTGGAGTTCTTTCTGAATTTTCTCATCTAGTCCACTGATCCTTGGGTCTGTTACTTTACCAGTATCATGTAGTTTTTATCACAGTGGCTTTATAGTACAGTTTCAAATTGGGGACATAATACCCCTCCCATGTCCTTGTTCCTTAGAATTTTTTTTTTTTTTGCTATTCTAGGTCTTTTGTGGTTCTAAATGAATTTTTGGATTATTTTCTCTAGATTTGTGAAGTATGGTGTTGGCATTTCAATTGAATCTGTATATTAGTTGTGGGAGTATAGCCATTTTGACGTTGGTTCTTCTTACCCCAGAACAAGGGATGTCTTTGCCTCTTCTGATATCCTCTTTTATCCCCTTCTTCAGAGTTCTGTAGATTTCAGAGTAGAGGTCTTTCACCTCCTTTGTTAGGTCGATTCCTAGATATTTCATCTTTTTGGATGTTATTATGAAAGGGATTTACTCCCAAATTTCTCTTTCAATTAGTTTGTTTTTTTGTATACAAAAGCTATTAATTTTTGAGCATTGATCTTGTATGCAGCCCTGCAACTAATTTTGGCAATTAAGTCTAGAAGTATCTTGGTTGAGTTCTTAGGATCTCCAAAGTAGCATACCATGTCATCAGCAAATAATGTCAGTTTAATTTCTTCCTTTCGTATCCTTATTTCTTTTATTTTTTCTCTTGCCTAATTGCTGTGTCTAACGTTTTCAGTACTACATTGAAAAGGAGTGTTGATAGTGGCCATCCTTGTCTTGTTCTTTGTCTTAGTGTAAAAAGTTTCAGTTTTTGACCATTTAAAATGATGCTGGCTGTTGTTTTCTCAAAAATAACTTTTATTAGTTTGAGATAAAGTCCATGTATTCTGATTTTCTGTAGGGTTTTGATAATTCAAGGTTGTTGGATTTTATCAAATGCTTTTTCTGCATCTATTGAGATGACCATATGGTTTTTGTCCTTGAGTCTGTTAATATAGTGTATTACATTTATTGAATTACATATGTTGAACTTCCTTGCATCCCTGGGATGAATCCAACTGGTCAGGGTGTATGTTCTTCTAAATGATGTTTGTATTCTATTTGTGGGTATTTTATTGAGGATTTTTGCATAATGTTCATTAGAGACATTGTAGTTCTCTTTTTTGGTTAGGTATTTCTCTGCTTTTGGAATCCAGGTAATGGTTGCTTCCATGAATGAATTTGGGAGTATTGCTTCCCTTCTGATTTCATTAAAGAGTTTGAGAAGTGGTGGTATTAACCCTTCTTTGAACATTTTGTAGAATTCAGCAGTAAAGCCATCAAGGCCAGGTCTTTTCTTTGTTGGTAGGTTTTTATTACATTTTCAGTTTGACAGATTACATTGGGGTGCTAAACATTTTTATATCTTCATTGTTCATCTTTGGAAGTTCATATCTGCCTAGGAATTTATCCATTTCTTCTGGATTTTCCATCTTTTGGAGTACGAGTTTTAAAATTATGTGTTTATTATACTTTGGACTTCCACTAGGTCTGTGGTGATTTCCCCATTTTCATTCCTAGTAGCATGGATTTTAGCCTTTTCCTTCCTTTGTTTGATAAGGTAGACTAAGGATCTATCAATTTTGTTTATCCTTTCGAAGAACCAACTCAATTTGTTGATTCTTTGAATCCTTCTCTTAGTCTCCATTGCTTTAATTTCTGCTCTGATCCTTACAATTTCATCCTAGTAAAAGTTTGGGGTTTGTCTTATTCCTCCTTTTCTATTAACTTGAGGTTCATCATTAGATTATTTGAGCTTACTCTATTTTCTGGGTGTAGGTGTTCACCTCTATGAATTTCCCTCGTAGAACTGCTTTGTTTGTGTCCCATAAATTCCTGTATGTTGTACTAAGTCTATCACTTAACTGTAGAAACTATTTAATTTCTTCTGTGATCCATTGTTGGTCAGCAGATTATTGTTCAATATCCATGTGTTTGAGAATTTCTTTTGCGATTGAGCCCCAGTTTCAAGGCACTATGATCTGATAGTATGCAGGGGATAATTTCAATTCCTTTGCATTTACTTAAGCCTGTTCTATGAACTAGGATGTGATCTATTTTGGAGAATGATCCATGAGCAGCTGAGAAGAATGTATATTCTGACTTCATAGGTAAAATACTCTGTTGGCATCTATTAAATTCATTTGTTCAAAAGTTTAATGTAGCTCAAGTATTTCTTATTAATATTTTGCCCAGTTGATCTATTTGTGGCAGCATGGTATTGAAGTCTCCTACTACTGTATTAGTGTTTATCTGATTTTGCTATCCATTAATATTTGTTTTATATACTTGGGTACATTAGAGTTTGGTGCATATATATTTATGATTGTTATTTCTTTCTCTTGTGTTGTTCCCTGTATAAGAATATAATGACCTTCTTTCTCTCTCTTGATCAGTTTTGGTTTGAACTCTATTTTGTCAGCAAGCAAGACAGCCACTCTTGCTTATTTTGCCTTTTCCTGTCATATGGAGAATTGTTTTCCATTCCTTTATTTTCAGTCTATGGCTTTATTTCTTTTCTTTT
>PVIC010012265.1:0-39962 GCA_004025085.1 Thryonomys swinderianus | reverse complement strand
CGAGACTGTCTCCAAAAAAAAAAAAAGTGCCGGGCGTGGTGGCTCACGCCTGTAATCCCAGCACTCGGGAGGCAGAGGCAGGAGGATTGCTGAGTTTGAGGCTTGCCTGGGCTACATAGTGAGCTGAGGGCCAGCCTGAACTACAAAGCGAGACCCTGTCTCAAAAAAAAAAAAAAAAAAAAAAGATTATTGGTTGGGCTACTTTAAACCCGACTCACCTCATGGATTCGCTCCATAAATATCCCTGGGAAATGGGGTCCCAGGTCACCCCACTTTTGGGTACCCCTCCTGTCCATCTTAGGCAGACGTCTTCTTTTTCAATAAATTTTTCCTATTCTTTTTTTTTTTTTTTTGAGACAGGGTCTCGCTTTGTAGTTCAGGCTGACCCTGAGCTGACTATGTAGCCCAGGCAAGCCTCGAACTCAGCAATCCTCCTGCCTCTGCCTCCCGAGTGCTGGGATTATAGGCGTGAGCCACCACGTCCGGCAATTTTTCCTATTCTTAACCTCTGTTGTTCCTAGAATTCATTATTCATTTTTACAGAATGCAAACTTGTGTTTCAGATATCTTGCACGTTGGGAGTTATAATCTTTCCGTTGTTTGGATTATTTTAGCTTATTTAGACACCATTTTTGATTACTTGCTGCCGCTTATCAGCGGGATGGTGGCTCACGCCTGTAATCCCAGCACTTGGGAGGCAGAGACAGGAGGATTGCTGAGTTCGCGGCAGCTTGCCTGGGCACCACAGTGAGCTCAGGGCCAGCCTGAACTACAAAGCGAGACCCTGTCTCAAAAAAGCAAAAAAAAAAAAAAGAAGATCCAATCCCCCATATGGCAAAAAATTAACATGACTTTTTCTCAGCAATTTATTGTGGCTGTGTTTCCTCATCGGTAGTATCAGAGCTCAGCTCTGTCTCCGTGTCTCTGTCTCTATCTCTGTCTCTGCGTCATTGAACCCCGGGTCTCAGCAATGCCAGGCGAGGGCCCCGTCCTCCCTTCAGTGTGCCACTGCCTCGCCTTCTGATGTGCTCCTTCCACCTCTGAACAAAGCCAAACCTGCTGGGTCTCGTCCTTCGTGTGCCCTGGCCGGTGCCCATGGCTTACGCAGTGCCGGCACCTTCCAGACCTTTCCGCCACGCAAATGTACCGATTGCTCATCAGAGGACCCGCCATGGAGTCGTGGCCCTGCGCCCGTCACTCGAGACAGGTGGGCAGCACGCAGGCTGTCTGTGGGGACGGTGGCTGTCAGGCACCGTCCCCTGCCCTCGCAGCCTTTCACCCAGTGCCTGCTGTGCTTTACCTGGCCCTGGGCGTCATTGGCCTTGAAACATCTGTGGGCCGGAGGCTTCGGGCCTTTGTTTCCTCCACCCGCTTCTCCTGGGTGCGGTGCGCTGAAGGCCGTGGGCACAGCGGCGAACGGCTTTGCTGCTGCGCGTGCCTGAGAGCCGCCCGCCCGCCCGCTCTGCCAGGGATCCCCACGCTTCGGGCTGCCTCCCTGTCGGGTCCACGGGTTTTTAAAGCAAGGAAAGGCTAGCGACGCCACGGGGCCCTGCGTCCGGCCCTCCCAGCCTGCCCGCACACGACCCCTCCCGCCAGGAAGGTGGAAGTGGGGTGCGGCCTCCGCTGCTCCCTCTGGGCCTGCAGGCTCAGGGCCTCCCCGGCCCACCGCAGGCCAGTGTCCCCGGGGCCGAGGCCAGGCTGCCAGCCGCTGTGGGGACGTCACGAGGTCGCAGGGGCCTGATCCAACCAGGGCGCCTGGCCGCGGGGCAGCCCTGTGCGCTGAAGAATTCACAGCTCTGGAAGGCTCCACGTTGGCCATTTGCATCTATAAAACTGTACACAGGGTAACTGGCTTTGTGTGCAAACTGCACCGCTGTCAGAGGTAGAGCATCTCTGATTCCAGAAAGTTCGCTCACACGTCCTCCCAGTCCACCCCTCTTCGTTTTCTTCCCCACAAATGAGTCCTGGAACCACACCGGGGGCCTCACCTGTCTGGCTTCCCTCAGGGTCACGTTTTGGGGATTTATCCATATAACGGCATTGTATTAGCAGCTTGTTCCTTTCTTTTTTTCTCCAATTTTGTTGTTTTTGTTTTTCTGAAACAGAGTCTCAAGGTGGCTTAGACCAGCCTTGAATATGAGATCTTCCTGCTTCAGCCTCCCTGGGGCTGGGAGTAAAGGCCTGTACCACCACGCTCTGACACAGTTGTTTCTTCTTACTGCTGAGTAGTACTTGTTTTATAAGTACACCACATCCTCTTTGAAATGTTTTTATTACACCACATTTTATTTGTTCCCATGTGGACAGACATTTGTTTCCAGATCATAACTTTTATGAATAAAGTTGCTATAACATCCTGTATTATGATACTTATGTACTGCAAACATGTACTAACAAAAAAAATTAAAATTGAAAAAAACTCCTACCTAGGAATAGAATATCAGGTCATATGATATAAGCATAATTAACAGTTTTTAAAAAATTGATTTTATTGCCAGGCGTGGTGGCTCATGCCTGTAATCCCAGCACTTGGGAGGCAGACAGGAGGATTGCTGAGTTCGAGGCTTGCCTGGGCTCCATAGTGAGCTGAGGGCCAGCCTGAACTACAAAGTGAGACCATCTTAAAAAAAAAATTATTAAAAAAATTGATTTTATTGGTACATTTCATATATATATCATGATGACGCAGGAGAGTTAAGGGCTTACTCCCCAGCTGAAACGCGAGTTCGTGTTCTCTAAAAATTGTAGAATGAATTTTAGGAACGACAGAGGTTTGAGTAGGAAAATTTTATTGAGAGAGAAAGCTTCTGCCTTAAGAGAGACAGAAGGGGGGCCCCGAAAGTGGGTAACCCCTTACTTTTAAAGGGCTTTTATGGAGCAAAACTATGAGGTGAGGCAGGTCTGAAATAGGGGGTTACCAATAAGATTCAAAAAAGGTAGATGGGTTACAGTTGACCAATGAGTACAGTGGGGGCTTCCAATAAGATTTGAAAGAAATGGGCAAACTGTGACTAACCAGTGGGTAGATGACAAGCATAGCCACTTCAGCAACTTTTGATTGAATAGGGTCCAATGAGAAATCCAGCCCTAGAGGGTCTTGCTTGTCAGGAGACTCCTCCAGGTGGTTCAAGGTCCTGTCCATTATCTGGGGAGTTTGTAATTACTGTCTTCCAGGGAGGGGCTGGATCCAGACCTTAACCTTCCACCCAGGGAGGAGAATGAGGCCTGTAGTTTCTCATTGGTGTTGACCTTCAGAAGGATCCTCTTTTTCACAAGTCTTTCAAGGGCCGGCCCTCTCTATCTGCCTACACGTCTAGCTGGCTTTTCTACCTATAATAATGAGATCACATTCAACATTGAGGGTTTGTTCCAGTACATGACAATCTTGATTCTCTTTTTCCCATTTCTTGCCCTCTCTACAACTCCCTACCCACTCATATTTACACTTTTGTTTTTTTTTTGAGACAGGGTCTCGCTTTATAGTTCAGGCTGGCCCTGAGCTCACTATGTAGCCCAGGCAAGCCTCGAACTCAGCAATCCTCCTGTCTCTGCCTCCCAAGTGCTGGGATTATAGGCATGAGCCACCACGCCCGGCACTGTGGTGTGTGGTACTGACTGTTGGTGGGTGTGAGTCACCATGCCCAGCATTGTATGTGGTTTCCAGGGATTGAATTCAGGACCTTGTGCTCGTGAAGGCAGGCGCTGGAACCACTGAGCTAAATCTCTGGCCCCATATTTATATTTTTAAGAAATTGCCAGGGCCAGAGACTTAGCAGCCACAAAGTCTGAGTTTGATCCCCAGTAAACACAAACCACAGGGCCGGGCGTGGTGGTTCATGCCTGTAATCCCAGCACTCGGGAGGCAGAGACAGGAGGATTGCTGAGTTCGAGGCTTGCGTAGGCTACATAGTGAGCTCAGGGCCAGCCTGAACTACAAAGATCCTGTCTCAACAACAACAACAACAAAACACTTCCGCATGAACTCATCGCCCCAGCCCCTGTGGCAGGAGCCTGTTTGCTTGTGGACGTGTGTCCTGCTCAGGGCAGTGCCCTGAGTTCAAGCCCCGCTCTGCACCCACAGGTTGCCTGTCCCAGCCGCCTTCCGTGGCCTCCTGCTCAAAAAAAAAAAAAAAAAAGACAAGAAAAGAAATTGTTGGGTTGGGGGTTGAACTCAGAGGTTCTAGCTCTTATCCAGTAAGCGCGCAAGGACAAGAGTTTGATCCCCAGTACTAGAAAAAAAAATTGTCAACTATTTCTCCAGCCCCAAAATATTTAACGCATCTACCAGGAGTGAATGAGGTTCCACTTTTCCCACTTCCCAACACTTGTTTTGGTCATTGTTCTAAATTAATTTTACGGGTGCGCTGTAGGTAAACACAGGACCACGTTCATCACAGGGAATTGGTCTCAGCACACGTGGGCCACTGACTTTCTGGGGTTCAGATGTGCTGTTGTTTTCTCCTTCCATGCGAGCAACACACACAAGCGTAGGTGTGAGAAAGTGGCGCCTGGGTTGGGTCCGTGCGGCCTGGCACACATCAGTAACTTGACCTGGTGAATAATATTCATCAACAGATACGGGGCCAACTGTTTGCCCAAGTCAAAGCTTTGCAAGTAAGTTCTACTGAGAGATAATTCATATGTCATGCAATCCGCCTATTTGAATCCCACACACAGGGGCCTTTACTCTTTTCACAGGGACAGCTAGCCGCCACCACAATTGACTTCAGGATTTTTCCTGCCCCGAAGACGCCCTGGACCCCCATGGGCACGTTCCCATGTCCTGCGGTGGTCACTTCCCATCCCCAGGAGCTGCCGGCTCCTTCCGTCTTTGCGAATTTGCCTATTCTGGGCATTTTTTATACATGGAACAGTACAACCAGACGGGGCGACACTTTCCTTTTTGGTTTTGAGACAGGGCGTCACTATGTGGCCTAGGCTGGCCTTGAACTCACAGTGATCCTCCTCCTCCTCAGCCTCCCGAAGGCTGGGATTACAGGCCTGTACCACCATAATAACTACATTTTTCCCTGACTGAAATCAAGCGGGCCTTCCTAAGTACGGTAGTGCTGGTCTGGGGCTCAAGCACACACGCTCTGCCCAAGGTTTGGGCCCAGCTCCCCCCAGAACCCGGGAAGGTTCTGGGAGTTTGCTGGGCGCGAGGCAACAGCCCCCACTCGGAGGCCCTGGCACCGGGTCGCACGCGCGTGTGCTCAGCACCTGGGGCTGCGACTGCTCTGGAGCAGGGCGCCCTGCACTGCCCCTGCCTCGCCCACGCGCTCGGGGGCAACAGGGCTCCGACCGGCGGGCCTCAGGTGGGCCGCCTGGGTCCCCTCCGGCTGCTCCGTCCTCCGAGCAGCAGATGGGAGAGCAGCGGACCCCGCGGGCAGCCGGGAGGCTGAGTGCTGTTGTACAAGGCCACTCAGGGCCCATTGTCTGGCAGGAGCGCAGTTGGTGCTTCTGAATGCACTAATGGACGCGCATTACCAGCATCCTTCCCGCGTCACTCCCTACCTCCAGCCGCCCGAGAACGCTGCATTCTTCTGGAAAAGCGCGGTCAGCCCTGAGCGCCCGACAAAGGCACTTCCTCCGCTAAAGGGCCATTGTGGTCAGCAGTGAGTCAGGAGGTGGCCGTGGCCCTGGGCTCTGTCTGGAACAAGTGGCTCGGGGGACGTCACCGGCCTCCAGGAAGTCCACTCTGGCCACCGTCAGTTTGCAGAAGCGGCTGGACAAGGCCTGCTTCAGAAAGCTCCTCCAGGCAGTGCCCGGCACAGAGCCAGGGGCCTGAGACTCCAGCGTTTCTGAGGAGGACAGATCACTCAGACCCGCGGGCCTCTGCCCAGGAAGTGCCCTGGGTGAGGGTCCTGGTGGAGACGCATTCCGGGGCTCTGTGGCTCCCGCTGGCCAACCCCAAACCGCTGCCCGCACCGGGAGCCAGGGGAGCTGAGGCCCCAGGGGCTTTCTCTGGATCTGGGGCAGGCAGAGGAGAGGCGGCCGGCCGAGTGCGGAGACCACACCAGACATGGCGTGAAGATGGTGGGAGAGACGGAGGTCCGAGGGCCCGCTGAGCCACGGGGCCCGGGCTGGGGTCGCTGCTCTCACCACAGAGCCCTGTTTCAGACCTGAGCTTAAGTCCACGGACGGACAGGGTGGAAGGTGCCCATGGCTCAGAGCACCTGCCAGAGCTCAGGGGGAGGTGGCAGCCCGGTGCCTCGGCTGGAGCCCGGGTTGTCTCGCCCTCTTTCTCCCCTGGGACTCTGCCTTTGGCCCGAAGGGCGCTGGAGGCCAACTCCAGGGAGAGGCCAGGACCTGGCTCGGCCCTGGGCTTTTCCTTCCGCTCTGCCGTGTGCAGACCTTAGGGGCTGTGGCTGCTGCCTTAGGCCCTGCATTAGCAGATAAAAGCAGTCTCAAGGGGCTCTTCATGAGGCCCCTTTGGCTACAATAAAGCAAATTAAAACCCCATTCAAAGGTCAATTAAAGTCTCTTTCATTCCAGTTCTCTGCACAAAGTGATTCCTCTTTGCCCTTGGGGTCAAACTGAAGGCCGGAAGGGACCCAGCTGTGCCCAGAATGGGAGCAGCCCAGGTTCGGGGTTGTGTGGCTGTCGGGGGTGAAGGAGGGGAAAGGGATTCTCCCCATCGGGGCCATCTGGGGTGCCCGGGCCCCGTCCTCTCTAGTGCCGCGGCCTTCACGCCCCCTTGTGGAGACAGCTCCACACCTCTCCCCAAATCCCAGCAGCCTCCCTGCGGGTGGTGTTTGCGCTGACGACCCGTGGTCAGGACTTCCGGAACCAGCGTGAACGCGCCCAGCACTCCGCGGTGGGCTTTGAATGACTGCTCAGCTCAGAGAGGTGCAGGAACCTGCTCGCGGCAGCGGAGCCCGTGCTTCCCTTCTCCAGAAGTATTCAAACTCAGTCTCCCTACCCCTGCGTGGCCCCGCAGCCACCCCGTGGCTCCACAAGACTTCGGCTCGGCCCTAGTCCCGCCCCCGCGCTCCACTCCCAGGCTGGCTCCGGTCCTCTGCTGAGGCGCCCCAGACCCGACCCTCAGGGCTTCTGCAGACAGCCGGGTCGGTCAAAGCCGGCCCACCTGAGCTCTTCGCCGCCGGCTGCAGGCCACGGACGGCTCCCTCTGCGCCGCCATCATAGGGGAAGTCGAGCAGGTTTCTGGCAGGACCCTGCAAGACCCTCTCTGCCGCCAAACAGGCACGGGGACAGAAAAGACGGTGTGCAAGCTGGTGGTCAGTGTGAGCTCTTCCAGTGGCGCTCTCGCCCTGCCGAGGATGCTCCTGTTCCTGGACTCGCTGCAGAGTGTATCTGTTTTCTTATTTTTAATCTCTTTGATAAATAAATAAACTTTGCTACCTATTGTGATTATCCTAATTCTTTCTTCAGGACAACAAGAACCTAAAAAGCACCTCAAGATGGAGTCCACAGCACCCCTGCACCCTGTGACAGGGGTGACAGACCAGGATTGAACCCAGGGGCCTTGTGCATGCTGAGTGAGCTCCTGCCACTGAGCTACATCCTCGGACCCTTCCAGACCCAACACACCGAAGTCCCTTAAGGACCCCATGAATCCATAAGTAACCTAGTTGGTAAGGTAAAGAGCAGTAATCTGACCCCAAGATGAAAACAAAAAAAATTCACAACATTCAAAAACATTTTTTTGTAGTGGTACTGGGGATTGAACTCAGGACCTTGCTCTCACCCAACCGGCAGGTGGCACCACTGACTACATCCTGGCAAATGTAGTTTTTATTAGCACATGTTTACAAGTATGTAATGATTACATACATCATGGAGAATTGGTACATGTATATAGCACATCTTAATCTCTTTATTCCCTAGGTTACACTTTTTTTTTTTGAGACAGGGTCTCGCTTTGTAGTTCAGGCTGGCCCTGAGCTCACTATGATGCCCAGGCAAGCCGCCGTGAACACAGCAATCCTCCTGTCTCTGCCTCCCGAGTGCTGGGAGGACAGGCATGAGCCACCACGCCCGGCACTGTGGTATGTGGTGCTGATTGCTGGTTGATTGTTGGTGGGTGTGAGTCACCACGCCCAGTATTGTATGTGGTTACCGGGATCGAACCCAGGACCTTGTGCTTGTGAGGCAGGCGCCGGAACCACTGAGCTAAATCTCCAGCCCTACACTTTTCTTTTTCTTTTTTTTTTAATTGAATTCTTTATTGGTACAATTTATATACAACTCAAAATCACATATAACATTGGGAAATTTGTACCAGTATATGCCACAAGTTAATTCTCATTTTTACCCATATCCCTACCCACTCCCCCCTTCTTTTTTTTTTTTTGAGACAGGGTCTCACTTTGTAGTTCAGGCTGGCCCTGAGCTCACTGTGTAGCCCAGGCAAACCTGGAACTCAGCAATCCTCCTGCCTCTGCCTCCCGAGTGCTGGTGCTGGGACGAAAGGCGTGAGCCACCACGCCTGGCATTGTTAGATGTAGTTACCGCGGATAGAGCCAGGGATCCCTGCTTGCTAGGCAGGCACTGGAACCACTGAGCTAAATCTCTGGCCCTAGGTTATGCATCTTGTTTTTTTTTGTTTTGTTTTGTTTTGTTTTTGAGACAGGGTCTCGCTTTGTAGTTCAGGCTGGCCCTGAGCTCACTATGTAGCCCAGGCAAGCCTCGAACTCAGCAATCCTCCTGTCTCTGCCTCCCGAGTGCTGGGATTATAGGCGTGAGCCACCAGGCCCGGCTAAGTTATGCATCTTAAAGGACACCCCCAGGGCACTCCAGCCCCAGCCTGTGGGGTCCACTCCTCGTGGGCTGCTGGCCTCCCTTCCTCCCACTCCCCAGTGGCCTCTGGAGCCCTCTCACCCTGCCCGCCCCAGGGCCCTGCACTCCCTCCGTCCTGGGGAGGAGCGCTGTCCTCTCCTCCTTGTCCACTCTGCTGTCTTCACTGAATTCACCACTGGCTGCACTGTCGCCGCCCAGGCCCGTCCCGGCGAGTCGGGCCCGTGAGCCTTGCGGGGCGCCCGCGTGAGGGGCCCAGAGCTGGGTGTGGCGGGTGAGCACTGTGCCCGCCTGGCCGCCCCTCTGCAGAGTGCAGAGCCCGCGGACTGCAGGCCTGGGTGGAGCTCGGTGCCCAGCTCGTGCCAGGCTTCCCCCGGACCCAGCCAGCGTGTCCCCGGCCCACATTACATGCTGCCGATGTGCCCCTCCCTGCCCGGCGTGCAGCTCGCCCGAGACCGGGTCACTGTCCCTGCCAGCCGCTCCCTGCAGGACCCCAGGCGGTCTTTCTGTCATCTTGTCCCACAGGCAGGGGCATCAGCGGCCCCTTCTGAACACTGCGCCCGTGACGCCTCCCCCAGCGCCGTCAGGCCGTCTGTCCCCCTCACAGGCCTCCCGCCCTCAGCGAACTGTCCTCAGGACCTAAGGCCCTCCTCCCGCCCTGCTCCCCGGCAGGCCTGGGCCCCGCCAGCCCCATCTGCGCTGCCCTCGCCATGAGGCCGCCGCTGCACCTGCCTTTGCAACGCAGTCACACCCAGGTGGCATCTCTGTTCCAATTAGACCTTCACAGGTGAAAAGCTGTGCTGACGAGAGCAGCCCACGGCCACCTGGCACAAGGGCAGCGGGTGAGGGCCTCCCGCGCCTCCCAGGCAGGCTGACTGTGGCTGTTTTGCCAGCCCGCCCGCCCCTCTTTCTTCCTTCCTTGCCCCTCCCCGCCCTGCCAGGAGAGCTCTCACACAGACCCCCCGAGTCCTACAGTGGTTGAGCCCAAGTGAAAAACACAGAGGGGTTTTGAACTCCTGAAGTACCACAGGCAGGAGGCAAGCGAGGGGACCACTTGGCTGCGGATTCCCGCTGTTCCCAGGAGGAAAGTAACAGGAAGGAGCAGGAGCCCAGAGGACAGGCCAGGACCCCGCACCCCACAGCTGGCACAGGTGGGCAGGAGCTTCCCTCATGGCACCTCCAGGTGCCATGTACACCTCCTTGCCTTTCTTCTGCCCTGGAAAGAAGGAGATGCCCACTGTTCCCAGATCCGGTCTCTGACCTGCTTAAGGGGTGGCCTATTGCCAGGCGTGGTGGCTCATGCCTGTCACCCCAGCTCTCGGGAGGCAGAGGCAGGGGGATTGCTGAGTCTTAGGCTTGCCTGGGCTGCATAGTGAGCTCAGGGCCAGCCTGAACTACAAAGTGAGACCCTGTCTGAAAAAAAAACAAAATAAAAACCTTAATTAAATCCATGAGGTGTAGAAAGCAAGAAATAATAAGAGTAAAAATTTCAAAAATAGAAAGAAGTGGGGCCGGAGGAATAACTCAGTGGTTCTGGTGCCTGCCTCGCAAGCACAAGGTCCTGAGTTCGATCTCCAGTAACCACATACAATGCTGGGCGTGGAGACTCATGCCCACCAGCCATCAATACCACATACCACAGTGCCGGGTGTGGTGGCTCACACCTGTAATCCCAGCACTAGGGAGGTAGAGACAGGAGGATTGCTGAGTTCGAGGCTTGCCTGGGCTACATAGTGAGCTCAGAGCCAGCCTGAACTACAAAGTGAGACCCTGTCTCAAAAAAAAAAAAAATAGAAAGAAGTGTATATAAGAGAAAATTAATGAAACTATAGTTGATTCTTATAAAAGACTAACAAAATTGATAACCCCCAAGAAAACTCACTTAAAAACAGAAGATATAAATTATCGTGCCAGAGGTGAGAGAGAACCAGACAGATTCCTTAGATGCTAAGAAGATACAATTTTGAGTCAATAAATTAAAGAGTTTAGATGAACAAGTTCTTAGAAATATACATCTCACTAAAACTGACACAAGAGGAAATAGACAAAGGGAAATGTGCTATTTATGACACTGAGTCTCTAATCAAAAGCTGTTTACCAGGCAAATTTAAGACAGACGGCATCACTGAGGAATAATCTTGAACATCTGAGGAATAGATTAGACTACTGTATGCAAATTCTTCTGTACTTTAAGGGAGGGAGAGGCTTCCTCCCTTTGTTTAATGAGAACAGCATAATTTTGATGCCAAAATCTGAGAGGAATTCCACCAGAAAGGAAAATTACAGGCCAATCTCACAAACATTGATTCAAAAGTCTGAAATAAAATACAGCAAAGTTTGGGCCGGAGGGTTAGCTCAGTGGTTCCGGCACCTGCCTCGCAAGCGCAAGGTCCTGAGTTCGATCCCCGGTAACCATATATAATGTTGGGCATGGAGACACGCCCACCAACAATCAACACCGCATACCACAATGCCAGACATGGTGGCTCACGCCTGTAATCCCAGCACTCGGGAGGCAGAAACAGGAGGATTGCTGAGTTCGTGGTGGCTTGCCTGGGCACCATAGTGAGCTCAGGGCCAGCCTGAACTACAAAGCGAGACCCTGTCTCAAAAAGCAAAAAAAAAAAAAAAAAAAAAAAAAAAATACAGCAAAGTTCTTCCAGTGCCATGGAAAGATAACCCACTAGAATCAAACCTAGGAGGGCGGGTGGGCCTGACACTGGGACATCAACCGAGGGGAGTGGTGAATCTTTCCTGGTGGCCCTGAGGAGGTGACAGCTCACTGATAGGCTGGAAGTCACACTGACATTTAGTGGATCTGATGGAGACAGCGACACTGTCCTTGGCATTGCCTGATTCTTTCCCCACTGGAGCCCCGTGGCCAGCTTTTGGCCAACGTTCTTCCCTGTCTTTTTTTTTTTTTTTTTTAGACAGGGTCTCGCTTTGTAGTTCAGGCTGGCCCTGAGCTCACAAGGTAGCCCAGGAAAGCCTTGAACTGACAGCAATCCTTCTGCCTGTGCCTCCCGAGTGCTGGGATTAACACAGGAGAGTTAAAGCCTAACTCCCCCTGAAACATGAGTTTGTGTTCTCTAAAAATTGAAGAATGAATTTTAGGAACAACGGAGGTTTGAGTAGGAAATTTTTTTTTTTTTTTTTTTAGACAGGGTCTCACTTTGTAGTTCAGGCTGGCCCTGAGCTCACTATGTAGCCCAGGCAAGCCTGGAACTCAGCAATCCTCCTGCCTCTGCCTCCCAGTGCTGGGATGACAGGCGTGAGCCACCACACCCGGCACTGTGGTATGTGGTATTGATGGCTGGTGGGCGTGAGTCACCACACCCAGCATTGTATGTGGTTACCGGGATTGAACTCAGGACCTTGTGTTTGCTTGCGAGGCAGGCGCCGGAACCACTGAGCTAAATCTCCGGCCCAAGTAGGAAAATTTTATTGACAGAGAAAGCTTCGGCCTTAAGAGAGGCAGAAGGGGGAACCTGGAAAGTGGGTAACCCCCCTACCTCACTTTTTAGAGGACTTTTATGGAGCAAAGCCACGAGGTGAGGCAGGTCTGAAATAGGGGGCTACCAATAAGATTCAAAAAAGGTAGGCGGGTTGCAATTGACCAATGAGTATGTAGGGGCTTCCAATAAGATTAGAAAGAAATGGGCCAACCGTGGCTAACCAATGGGTAAATGACAGCACAGTTACTTCAGCAATTTGGATTGAATAGGGTCCAATGAGAAGTCGAGCCCTAGAGGGTCTTGCTTGTCAGGAGACTCCTCCAGGTGTTCACAGTCCTGGCCCGCTATCTGGGGAATTTGCAATGGTTGCATTCCCAGGGAGGGGCTGGAACCGGATTTTGACATTCTGTCCTGGGAGATGGAGTCTGCCCGTCACTGCTCTCTGGAAGTGTAGTTTCTCCTTGGTGGTGTTGACCTTTGAGGATGTCCTTTTTGCAAGTCTTTCAAGAGCCGGCCCTATCTCTCTGCCTACATATGTATAGCTGGCTGTTCTACCTATAATAGGATGACAGGCACGAGCCCCCACGCCTGGCACTGTGGTATGTGGTACTGATTGCTGGTGGGCGTGAGTCACCACGCGGCTACTAGGGATGAACCAGGGACCCTGCACTTGCAAGGCAGGCACCGGAACCACTAAACTCAATCTCTGGCCCACCCCTCCCTGTCTTCAGGCTCCAGTTCCCAGCTTGCCTTTCAGTAAACATGGCCCGTGGCTCCCGTGTGGTCTGGGGCTTGTGTTCACATATGCCAAACAGGTTCCTCTGGATGGAACTAACTACCCAGTTGATGAGGCGAGATAGCAGCTGCCCACACCGAACGTTCCCTGGGCACTCCCTCCTAAGGTTGTAGAAATACTACAAAGAAACTCTGGGTGTGTGGAGCATGGTGAGGCAGCAGCAGTGAATGTGTGAACCCAGCCTGGGTAACTTCTCCACTTAGGGAGAACTTAGCTTGAAATAAAAAGCTTAAAAAGGGCTGAGGACATAGCTTAGTGTGAAGATCTTGGGTTCAATCCGCAGAACACCACCACCAGGGACAACGGCAGGAGCAACAGGAAGAGAATCAGGATTCGAATGAAAGAACTCACAAGCCCGGGGGTGGCAGGGGCAGGGAAGGCGGAAAGGAGAAGATGGAAGTGGGTTTCCCCAAGCCCCGCAAAGTGCACGTATAGACGAGATGGGACTGAGGCCTGTGAGCAGCAGCCTCGGCAGGAGAATGACAGAAACGATTTTAAAACAACAGGTAAAGACGGGCCAGCTCTCCTAGTGCCAGCCTGTTTCTAGTGGAGGGAATAAGGGGGAACGGGCACCTCAAGATGAGCTGGGAGGGCCGGGGATTTAGCTCAGTGGTTCTGGGACCCGGCTCGCAAGTGCATGGTCCCAAATTCGACCCCTGGTACTGATGCAGGAGAGTTAAGGCCTAACTCGCCGCCTGAAACGCAAGTTTGTGTTCTCTAAAAGTCGAAGAATGAATTTTAGGAACAACAGAGTTTTGAGTAGGAAAATTTTATTGAGAGAGAAAGCTTCTGCCTTAAGAGAGACAGAAGGGGGGCCCCGAAAGTGGGTAACCTCTTACTTTTAGAGGGCTTTTATGGTTCAAAACTACGAGGTGAGGCAGGTCTGAAATAGGGGGTTACCAATAAGATTCAAAAAAGGTAGATGGGTTACAGTTGACCAATGAGTACAGTGGGGTCTTCCAGTAAGATTTGAAAGAAATGGGCAAACTGTGACTAACCAGTGGGCAGATGACAAGCATAGCCACTTCAGCAACTTTTGATTGAATAGGGTCCAATGAGAAATCCAGCCCTAGAGGGTCTTGCTTGTCAGGAGACTCCTCCAGGTGGTTCAAGGTCCTGTCCATTATCTGGGGAGTTTGTAATTACTGTCTTCCAGGGAGGGGCTGGATCCAGACCTTGACCTTCCATCCTGGGAGGAGAATGAGGCCAGTAGTGTAATTTCTCATTGATGGTGTTGACCTTCAGAAGGATCCTCTTTTTCACAAGTCTTTCAAGGGCCAGCCCTATCTATCTGCCTACACGTCTAGTTGGCTTTTCTACCTATAACAGTACCACACACCACAGTGCCACATGTGGCAGCTCACGTGTGTCATCCCAGTGCTCAGGGATGCAGAGGCAGGAGGATTGCTGTGAGTTCAAGGCTAGCCTGGGCTATGTAGTGAGCTCAAGGCCAGCCTGAACTACAAAGTGAGACCCTGTAAGAAAGAAAGAAAGAGAGGAAGAGAGGAAGGGAGGAAGGGAGGAAGGAGGGAAAGAGGGAGGGAAGAAGGAAGGAAAGAAGAGAGAGGAGCTGCGAGAGTGGTGAAGCACCTCAGTGACTGTGAAAGGAGCACGGTTCTGTCTTGTGAACCAAAGGAAAAGATCGCCGAGTTACCATCCCAAAAAAGCCCTTCCAGGGCACGGGAAGGCGCCCACTCTGGACTAGGCCGGGCGGCGCAGCCCACCTCCGCCAGACGGGCCTGTCCCTGGCGGGAGAGCGACCCTGACCCCGCAGCCGCGGAGCGGACAGAGAGACTGTGCCCGCGACACGGCCATTTCCGGACACTGCAAACCGGAGGCGTGACAGATGCACCCTCGGTGGCATTTACGTCCAGAGCCCGGCGGGGCAGGTGTGGCTCCCCCCGACCCTCGGAGGGCGCCGCCGCCACACCGGGGTGCTAAGCCCTGCCCGCCGGGCGGGCGACGCGGAGCCCGTCTTCCATGACGCTCCTCCGGCCGCAGCCAGCCGTCCGTCCGTCCGGCCTCGAGCCCGCTCGCCCGCCCCGCCCCCGCCTCGGGCGCCGCCCGGAAGGTCGAGCCGCCGCGCAGGTATATAAGCGCCCCGAGCGCGCCGAGCCGGCGGCGGCGGAGACCGGCAGAGCGGCCCACAGGTGAGGGCGCAGGGCGGCGCCCGCCCGACCTCCTGCGCCGACGGAGCGCGAGCGCGGCCCGGACGGCGGCGAAGGGCCAGGGCGGGCGGCTGGGCCGGGCCCCGGGGCTCCGGGGCGACCCGCGGCGGCCGCGCGAAGGGCGGAGGGGCGGCCGCCCCCGCGCTGCCGCCTCGCACACTCCGGCCCGCGGAGCGCGGCGCTCAGCCCCGGCCCAGGCGCGGCGGGGCTCACCGTCTGGCCGGCGACGACGGCAGGACGGTCCCGCGGCGAGGCCCAGGCGGGGCGGCGGGCGCTGTCCGCGGTGCTGAAACCGCGTCGGGACGGGCGGACGGGCGGACGGGCCCCGCGGCTCCGCACCGTCGGCTGCTCGCCCGCTCCGGGAAGGCCGGTCCGTGCGTGAGTAACCGAGACGGGGGTGGTTTTCGCAGAATGGCGGGAAGGAGCCAAGGGAAACAAGACCGTTTGTTTTGTCCGTGCGGAGCGTGTGGAGACAGGGCTCACGGGTGGAGTGTTTCTTTGACACTTGCTGCAGGACTTGACGAGCGCGCATCACGGTCCGAGGGTGGAACTGCACCTCCCGTCTGATGATCTTTAGTTTTTTTCTAGGTTTTTTGAGGCAGGATCTCGCTTTGTAGTTCAGGCTGGTCCTGAACTCACCATATAGCCCAGGCAAGCCTCGAACTTGGCAATCCTCCTGCCTCTGCCTCACAAGTGCTGGGATTACAGGCGTGTGGTACCGGGGATCGAACTTGGGATCTTGCACTTGCCAGGCAGACGGTGGAACCACTGAACTAAATCTTCCACCCTGGTCCGATGATCTTTACAGAAGGGCGAGGCCGGTGCAGTTTTGTGATAAGGTTTTGTTTAGTTCAGATCTCACACGTATAAAGTCCTAATTAGTGTGGTTCAATTAGAAAGTGAATGTCAAGATCAATAAATTGTAAGTTTCTATTTCCCAGGGCTTCCAACTATTGGATTATTACACTCTCCACTTACAAAACAAAAGCACAATATGCGGCATCTCACTACTTTGTTGCTCTTTAAAGATAACACAAATCAGACAATATTTATTATAGAAAGATGGAAGATACACAAAAAACAAGGCAGGTTGCTTTCAGGAAATCGTCTAATCTTTTGCACACAGACAGGTGCTCCAAGAGGGAAAGGGGAACGAGAGGTCCCCACCAGTGTGGAGGAGGAGAGGAAAGGCGCTCTCAGGGCCTTTTGGGAAAGCCAGAAATCCAGGCAGAGGCCTCTGGAAAATGGAAGTCATTCTGGAAGGGCCAGCTTGGAGAAGTAGAATACCCTTGAGGGGCTGAGTGGTGGCCCAGGCCTGTAACCCACGTCTGCACTCTGGGAGGCCGAGGCAGGGGCAGTGAGCGCTCAAGTCCAGCCTGGGCAAGTCAGTGCCAGAGGTTTTGTGTCAGATTAAAAAAAAAAAAGATCTTGGGCTGGAGGGTAAGCTCAGTGGTTCCGGCGCCTGCCTCGCAAGCGAAAGGTCCTGAGTTTGATCCCCGGTAACCACATACAACGCTGGGCGTGGAGACTCACGCCCACCAGCAATCAATACCACATCCCACAGTGCCGGGCGTGGTGGCTCACGCCTGTCATCCCAGCACTTGGGAAGCAGAGGCAGGAGGATTGCTGAGTTCCAGGCTTGCCTGGGCTACATAGTGAGCTCAGAGCCAGCATGAACCACAAAGTGAGACCCTGTCTCAAAGAAAAAAAAAAAAAAAGATCTGGAGATGTAGCACAATGTGAAGGCCCTGAGCTCTGTCTCTGGTACACACACGTGTGTGTGCGTGCATGCACACGCGCGCACACACACACATTCTTCCAGGACCGTTGGGTCTGTATGATTTCTGTCCATTAGCAGGTTATTTTATGTTACGTACTGGTTTACTGCTTCTCCTGTCACGACTGGATCTAATTCTGACCTGAACGTGCTGTGAGCTTCAGCGCCTTCCTCTAACTGGCTTGTGCACCAAGTTCAGGCTGCCTGGTGGAACTGGAGCAGGTCCGGGTCCCCTCCAGCACCCTCCCGCGGTAGACGGGGTGGGACAGCAACAGGGTCTCCCCAGGGTCCCTGAGGCGGAGCCCGCAGCGCCTGCTCTCTGGCTGCCGGCGCCATCTAATGGCTGCTAGGAGAAGATCGCCCAGCTCTTGAACGGGACAGGCTGTGTCAGAGAGCAGGAAGCCCCTTGCTGAAGCGGACAAGCGCGTAGGACTTTTTCACCTCCAAAGCCCCACCCAAGAAAGGTCTGGTCCACATCTCTCCAAGGGAGAGATTCTTCCACACCCGCCTCTGGGTCACTGGGTGAGGGGGACCCAGCAACACGGGAACTAGCAGTACTGGGGGCAGGTTGGGCGCCCGGAGCCCCGGGGCCGCGGAGGCTCCTCTAGTCCTCCTGACCGCTTGACCCAGCACCTGCCCGGGGCTGGCTGCCAGGCTCCACCGCGCATCTCCTACGGCCATTCACTTTGGAGGTCAGTTCGCTCCCTTCCAATCTCTCTGCCCACGCCCCCCACCCACATCCTCTTCAAGCCCCCCATTTCAGACTCCACGTGAGAGACTCAAAGAACAAGATGCCCGAAGTGTAGTGTCCAGAAGGAGGCAGCTTTGATGGGATTTGCTTTGAAGCAAAACTTCTCCAAACTTACCATTCTGGGCAATAGGGGTCACCTGAAGGACTAAGGGCAGGACCTGAGATCGGGTTGTCTGAGGCGAGGCTTTAACTAGTAGGCTTGGAGTTTTAAGTGCCTTTATGCAAATCGAATATTCACGGGAAACGGCTTCAGAGCAACAATAGGATGCTGGTGGAGGAAGAAGGAAAATGACTGTACTGAGCAGGAAGTTTGGAGTCCTTTGTCTTTCTCAAGTTATTCCTACCCCTTGGGTCTAGAGCGTTAGGACTACAGCCTCTTTGAAGCAGTGAGCTAAGAGAGCTCCGTGCCAAACGCAGACTTCATCCTTACCTTGTTAAGGACACGAATGTCCTCGGTTGTGTCTCTCTCTCTCTCTGAGTGAATGGCTGTACTGTGATCCCCCCACCCCCCCATTTCTAGCCTCTGTAGGGTCTGGTCTTAACAGCCCGGGGAAAGGCCGCAGCCTCTCAGGCCCTGCTCCCTCCTCCCACGACTCCACCTTGCTCATCTCCACTTCTCAGGGCTGCCCTGACCTCAGAAAGCCCCGGGCTGCACCGCAAGGGCTGTTGCTGTTGGCCTGCAGTCCTTCCTGGTGAGCGTCCAGCATTGTTCTGCTCCTCGCAGGGGTCCCACCGAGCCCGTTCGCCTCTGCGGAGCCTCCGCCTGCCGCCTGGAAGATGCCGACCTCGCGCTGCCGCCGTGCGGGGGCCCTGCTGCTGGCCTTGCTGCTTCAGGCCTCCCTGGATGTGCGCGGCTGGTGCCTGGAGAGCAGCCGGTGCCAGGACCTCACCACGGAGAGCAACCTGCTGGTATGCGGGCCGCGGGCCCCACGGCCTGGGAATCGGGGGCGGGGGCGGGGGCAGCGCAAAAGGAAACGGGTGTGGGGAAGGGAGACCACTTCCGCTAACGGGGGACGCCGCAGAACTTGCTGTGATGGCAAAATGGAGCCAGTGAGGAGGCAGCAGCTTCAGAGAAGGACCTGGTCCGCAGCGGCTTGCTCGGCCCTGGCTCCAGGGAGACCCCTCCGCTGAGCGCCGCGGGACGCTGCCGGGGCGGCAGTCACGGCTCCACCCAGCGGCCCGGGTCTCCCACCTTTACCGCACATCATTCACTTCTAAACGGCCTCACGGCACGTTCTACTTCTACTCCATATAGTTCCTACTTCATCTACCAGTTACAAGGCCAGCTAAGTACTTCCATGAACGCCTCTAGGGGGAGAAGGAAAGATCTAGGTCCCGGATTTCCGTAACTGGCGTCTGGATCTCACGGTCCTCCTGGAGGACTGGCCTTCTGCTGAGCTCTCTGTAGTCACTCCAGAAGCATGTGAGGGTGTGTGTGGTGTGTGTGTTTGGGTGTGGGTTTGTGTCCACACACACGTGTGCATGTCCAGGGCCTGTCGAGAGAGGGCGAGATGCCCACACCACTTCTTGGGTGTTTTGCCGATAGAGAAGCTGAGAAAAGAAGAAGGCAGAGACTTCCTCAAAGACACAGCGTAGTTTTCACGTGTCCTATAAAACAAAACAAAAAGGGCCCAGGACATTCTGTGGAATTTTGTAGACAGACCCAAAAGAGACTTTGATTTGAGGCACTTGCTCCAGGGCCTCGCTTGCTGAGAGCTCACCAGGGAAGCGCACTGGGCACAGTCACAGCCCACGTGTTCCAGCCCCACGTCTGTCCCCCAGGAATGCCGGGACCTTGATAGAGTTCTTTCATCGCCAAGAGTCTCCCATTTCATTACGGGCTCAAGGGAGGGAAGTCTGAGCTAGATAGTTTTAATTTTCCAGCGTTAACACTTGGCGGTGTCAGTAATTCTACATATGTGCAGCAGAAAACGCCCAACTCAGGATAGTGGGTGAGAGCCTTCTGTTCTTTAGGTCAGGGAGCAGAGATGCAGGCAATGGAAATAACCCTAGTTTTGCATCTTTCCTTCTAGTGTCAGTGAAGTGAAGGGAAATAAACCCGTCCCAAAGTTTCCGCCTGGAGGAGAGTACAAGACTAGCTTGCAAGACCCAGAAGAACCAGAGAAAAGGGCCCAGTGGTGCTGAAGTTTTGGAGACAGTGCAGGGAGGGCTGGGGTGAGGCATGAAGTAGGTTGGCAGAGTAAGATTGGAAAAATACAGGCCTTGAAGCCAGACGGCCATTAGCCAGACTCTTCCCTAATTCCAGCCCGTCGTTCCTGTTGGACTTGAGCTGAATTACACCTATTTGCTCAATAGTCATTAAGTCCCGACAACTACCACCCGTCTGCCTTTTGGGGAACATTTCTTATATATCAGGCATAATACTAAGGTCCTACTCTCAAAAGGTAGGTAAGGACCAATAAGCGACCGTAGAATAAGAGGGCATGTTGGGGGTCAGCAGAGGAACTCGGGGGTCCAGGGCCAAGTAAGACAGACACAACGACCAGGGTGCCGAGAAACCCGGCGGCGTACAGCTGGCCGGGCGGCCTCGAGGCCAGATGGGCGCCGCCCGTGGGGAGAACTTCAGGGTGCGGAGGGGAGGCGGCCCGGCGGCCCCGCTCACGGCGTGCGCTCTCCCCAGGAGTGCGTCCGCGCCTGCAAGCCCGACCTCTCGGCCGAGACGCCCGTGTTTCCAGGCAACGGCGACGAGCAGCCGCTGACGGAGAACCCCCGGAAGTACGTCATGGGCCACTTCCGGTGGGACCGCTTCGGCCGCCGGAACAGCAGCGGGGGCCTGAAGCGTGAGGAGGAGGTGGCGGCAGGCGAGGGGCTGGTCCCGCTGCCCGCCGGCGACCCCGAGCCCCGCGGCGACGGCTCCGAGCCGGGCGCGCACGAGGGCAAGCGCTCCTACTCCATGGAGCACTTCCGCTGGGGCAAGCCGGTGGGCAAGAAACGGCGGCCCTCGGGCAAGAAGGCGCTCCCGAACGGCGCGGAGGACGAGTCGGCCGAGGCCTTCCCGCTCGAGTTCAAGAGGGAGCTGGGCGGGGAGCGGCCCGCGGCTGCGCCCGGGCCCGACGGCGTGGGATTCGGGCCGGAGGCCGAGGCCGAGAAGAGGGACGACGGGCCCTACCGCATGGAGCACTTCCGCTGGGGCAGCCCGCGCAAGGACAAGCGCTACGGCGGCTTCATGAGCTCGGACAGGGGCCAGACGCCGCTCGTGACGCTGTTCAAGAACGCCATCCTCAAGAACGCCCACAAGAAGGGCCAGTGAGCCGGGCGCGGGCCTCGCCGCCCTGCCTGCCGGCCCTCGCGCCCTTCCGCTCCCGGGGCGCCTGTAGTTAGAAAATAAAGCCTGTCACAGTTCGCACCGACTCGGCTGAGTGGGCTGCGCAGACCAAACGCGCACAGCGCCGCGGAGGGGCAGCCGGTGGCGGGAGCGCCGCGGTTTCCGAACGGCCGGGCGCTGTGGCCATGCCAGCTGACCTAGAGCCAGGACGGTGTGGGCCTCAGGGACCGGGCAGTGGGCGTGTCCGGGGGCTCCTGTCCCCAGGCCCGTGGGCTCAGCCCCCCGAGGTCCGCGTCCGGCCTCGCTCCCTGGGTCATAGGAGCACCCTGGCCGGCTGGTCTCCTGCAGCCCACCGGACACAGATCTTTACTGCTGGAACCCTGCCGTGGGGAGCGTGAGGCAGGAGGACAGTCCAGCCTGGGCAACTTAGTGAGACCCTGTCTCGAAGGGCCGGGATAGCAGCGCCGGAGCACGGTGCTCGCCTAGCATGAGTGAGATCCTGGACCCAATCCCCCTTTTTCCAGGAGGACAAAAAAAAAAAAAAAAAAAAAATCTGGCTTTCTGCACATCCCCTTACGTAGAGCAAGAGCAGTAACTTCGCTCTCCAGTATCCCATAATTCCAAACTGGGGCATAGCCTGTGGGACCTTGGCCACCAGGCTCACCCTCCTCTGAAGGCTGAGCTTCGAGCCCACCTGCCAGCCGCGCCACTCTTCTGCTTTCCTTCCAGGCGAAACCCTCTCCCTTCCCCCACCACGCTCAACAATGGCCTTGGGCTCAGTTCCACCTTCTGGGCAGGTCATCTCTCCCAGCTGCCCTGCCCATTTTCAGTGTTTGCGGCCGGCAGCCTCCACCCTGCATGACATGCTGTCTGGCTCATGACAAGGGCCTAGCTGTGTGTTTGTCTCGTCCTCTCCTCTCAGGGACGTTCCGGTCTTGGCAGGACAGAGGCCAGGGGGTGTTTCTATCTCCTTGTGGTGTTTTCAAAATGCTGGGGCCAAGGTCTACAGCCACACACGTAGGGCTCACAAGAGATTCCCAGGTATCTACCGATAGACACGTGCCTGTCACTTGTTAGACACCAGCGAAAGGTACACCTCAGAGCTGCCAGGCAAACACTGCAGTACACGGTGCTCACACCTAGGCCCTGTTTGTCTTTTTGTTTTTGAGACAGTGTCTTGCTTTGTAGTTCAGGCTGGCCCCGAGCTCACTATGTAGCCCAGGCAAGCCTCGAACTCAGCAGTCCTCCTGCCTCTGCCTCCCGAGTGCTGGGATGACCGGCGTGAGCCCGCATGCCCAGCACTGTATTATGTGGTATGATTGCTGGTGGGTGTGAGTCACCATACCAGCATTGTATGTGGTTACTGGGGATCAAACTCAGGACCTTGTGCTTGCGAGGCAGGCGCCAGAACCACTGAGCTAAATTTCCGGCCGGTATTTTCTATTTTTATCTGGAAAAACCATTGATTTTAAAGATTTCAAACAGCCATGTAGTGACAACATCAACGTTTATTTGAAAGGGCATCACAAAGGGTTCCTGGGAAACTGTGACTAATAGTTCTAAAGAATGATCTTGCGAAGAGTCCCTCCTACACTGCCCCTTTCCCTTCTTCCCCCAGATGAAACTAATTTGAGTCAACAAGTTTAAAACAGAAAACCGCCACAGGCACTAACTGCACTCAACATATAAATATGTCAGACATTATATACAGGCATTGCCAACTACAGGCTTCATTACACGGGTGCACACACACAGGCACACGCACACTCAGCCAGGTCATGGAGGTCTAGGTGGGCAGACACGTTACCATGTATGGGCTGCGGCATGTTCGGACCCACAGCTCTGTACTTCATATGCCAGAACCGAGTCAAGGAGGAGCAAAGGGAAGGCCCCTGGGGTCCCCTGGAGCACAAAGCGTGGTCAGCCCGGCTGGCGTCCGGGGAGCGCCCTTCGGCTCCTCTGCACGTCCCAGCCAGCCCGGCTGCGGGACAGGGCCCACCAGGATCCTCCCTCCGCAGTCTTTCTGACCCAGGGCTAATGGGGGAAGCTCCCTGCCAGGGCCAGGGCCAGAGGAAGCAGGTGTGGCCTGCCCTGCGACAATGACCTCTGTCTGCCTCTGACAACACTCACCCAAGAGCCCTGGTCTTGCCCTTATCAATAGGCCCCTAAGCCAGCCGGCCGCCATTTTCTAGCCGTAAGAGCTGGGAAAATGGCCTCACTTCTCAACAGAACTTGTGAAGGCCTTGGGACAACGAAATGACAACCGGAAGGCAATGTAAACCCCCCACACCTGCTGTCTAACAAAACCTAAAGGCTGCTCCTGTTGCCCACCCTTGTTGAAATGTGTCCTGAGGCCCTGGCACAGCCAGAGCAAAGGCAGCATGAACACCATGACGCGGCGCTCTCCAGGGACACTTGCTGGTCCGAGGCCTCGCTGTCCCCGCCCGTCCTTTTGTGTGTGGGTGGGGGGTGAACATGGAGGGCTTTTCTGCGCACGCTCCAGTCCTGGTGAGGAGCTGTTCGGGAGTCACTTGTCCCTTCACCAGACAGGAAACTGGGAAGAGGCCAGGCACTGAGACCCCGGAGCAAGGAAAGCAGACGGCACCCCTTGACCAGGTGGCGCTCTCCGCTTCGCTGCCTTTCCCGTGCCATTAGGGCCCCACCAGATCCAGACCTCTAACTCTCGAACACACTCATGCCTATGAAGCTGTCAGCACAAGGCTGCCCGCACTGCCCCTGCGCGCTTTGCTGGAGTCCCTGGTGGCTCTTTGGGGCAGCTGGTCTCAGTGGACTGGTTGGCACCTCTTGGCTCAAGATCACAGCAAAGAAGGGCAGAAGAATGGGACACAGGACAGTATATCGGGAAGGCCTAGCGGGCAGGCTGCAGGACATGGGCACCAAGCTCCTCCCCAAGATCCCACCCAGCTCGGCTCTGCCTTTCCCTGGCCTGGTGACAGGCGACAGGCGTGACTGTGAAGGTGACGGAGGCCATGGCCGGGCAGCGTCAGTCCGCTCCTGTCAGCAGGCAGCCTAAGGTTCTAGTGAGTGTGAATTTCAGCTGGAGCGGAGAAGAGAACGTGCGAGACGTGGCCAGTTTTCTGAAAGCGGCACCTCTTGGCTAAGCAGCCGCAGTGCGCAGTGAGCTGGGTGGTCGGTCGGAGGGCGCCGCGGTCGGGCCTGAGAAGGAAGCCCGCACCTCCTCTCCTCCTGGGAGAGGACGCGATGGAGGAACCCGCGCAGGCCTCACTCTCTGCTTCTGAGTCCCTTTACAAAGACCTCCAGGAAGCGACTCCTGAGCCCCAGAACCGGAGCCCCACGAGGGTCCTCCGGGAGAGGGGACTCCAGGCGGCCACTTGGGTGTGAGGAAGACGCAGCGAGTCACCTGTTTTAGCCCTGTGTGGAGTAAGAGACGGGAAGATCCAGGGAGGAAAGATGTCTGTGGTTCAAGGGTTAGGTTTTCTTTAGTTTCCTTTCTAGAGATCATTTGGCTCAAAATGTGTTTAAAGTTATTTTAAATTTAGTTTCTTAACGGTGAGACATTAGAGCAAAATCTAAATCCATGCTTGTAGAACTGGGATGAGCATAAGTTACACAAAAGTCACAATGTATAGCCCCAAAGCCTTGGGGGGTGAGCCCCCCCCCCAGGCCGTGCGGAAGCCCCGCCCACAGCGCTGCGGGAGATGTATCTGAGGGCGGGAAGGACAAGGCTAAAGGACAAAGGCTCAGACAGAGCAATGTGCTTGGGTTCTGGCAATTTCGGCAGATGCAGCCATCTGCCCCCATGCCAGCCTGTCACTGGGCAGGGCTGGGGCTGTGGCGGCCTAAGCAGACATGGCCTCCTCCCTCCGAGCTTGTCACACTTTCTAAACCTGTACCCAGAAAGGGTTCCTCAGGGTCAAGAAATCTACTCACCCCTTTTAAAAGCAAATATTCCGGGAGAGAATACTTGACCCTTCAGACCCCACTGGGAGTTATGCCAGCTCAGGAAAGTCAGAGAAGTTCAGGAAGAAAAGCAAGGGCTGCCGTGGGCCACGGCCAGCGGCTGCTCCCAGAGGCGCCCAGGACCCCAAAGGCACTCAGAGGCGGCCAGGAGAGGGAATGGGGCGGAGCACAGCAGCTCCTCCACACCCTGCCCAGCTCTGGGTCTGCGGCGGCGCTCAGGGAGCTCGGGCCCAGAGCCAAAGGCTCCCCACTGCCTCTCCCCAGGCCACCGGGAGGCCGGAGGCGCTGATGTCCCGCTGTGCCAGGCATGAAGGTTGCTCGGGCAGCAGGCGCCAGCCCCCTTCCTCAGATGGGACACCCAGAGGCCCTCCTCCCTGGCCCTCCTCCCAGCCCGGGTGCCACAGCTGGCTGTGCACTATCACTGAAAGCCCGAAAAGGTTCGCCGTCACTGAACTAGATTATCTTTTGCTGCCTTCCCTCGACCCTGAGGCTGTGTGGAAACTCCTCCGGGTCCAGGGAGAGGACCCAGCTGACTCAGAGAAACATTCAGAAGACACGGAACTACCCACAAGGCCCCTCTAACAGAGGTGGGAGACGCTACAGGGGTCACAGACCCGGCCCGCCCCGTGCCCGAGACAGGCAGCCCGGGCCCTTTCCACCCCAGGCCTGCTGCCCTTCGTGCTCTTTGGTGCCCACCTGGCCTGTCTCCACCCCTGGCTCCGGTTACAAGGGATGCAGTGCTCAGGGAGAGCAGACAGCAGACACCGGGTTGGCGGGACAGGAGACTGGAGCGGCGGGGGGGGGGGGGGGGGCACCGTCTCCAGCTCTCCCCCTCCTCCCTTTTCCCTTCCAAAAGCAGCTTCTCCTTGGTCCTTTCTCAGACCAACGAAGTCTCCAGGCAGTTGGTTTCTCCAGAATTGCCAGGTTTGCCCCAAGATGCAGCCTCAGAGGAAGCCCTTCACCCGACACCCCAGCAGGCCCTCTTCTCTAGAGACAGCCTGGTTCCCCGTCCCTGGCTGACACGAAGGAGAGGATGGAGGGCACAGATGAGGTGCTCTTGGCCACTGTGGCAGGTAGCTGGGTCCTCTCAGGAAAGGTGGCACGGGGCGGGAGGCCATGAAGTCCCCACGGGACCCGGAGCTCTGTCTGCTTGGCTGACAAGGCCGCGTCGGGGCTCCCAGAGGGAGTCGCGGGCACAGGGCAGCGTGAGGCTGAGCCTCCTGCAGACCGGACCCGAGAGGAGCCTCGTGCCCGGAGCTCAGTACACGCACAGGTCGGGGAACTTCATCTCGTACACGGGGATCGAGTGGTTCTGCGGCTGGCCGAAGGCGGCAGTGATGGTTCCCGACGGGCTGGGTGGGGGCCTGGGGCACGGAGAAGAACGCATGAGGCGGGGACTTGGGGGCCTGTGCAGATCACAGGGCAGCTGGCACCGGATCTGTTACCCTCAGGCGCCCAGATTCTGGGCTCCGTCTAAGTTCTCTGCAGGCCGTACCAGGAGGCAGCTACTTTAGAAACAAAGTAGCAGCTGGGGACACAGGGCCCCTGGCTCTTTCCAGACCCCACCACGCCGACTCTCCCTGCTCCGACCCCCATTCTGCTTGTGAGAAGACCTAGGTGCCGACCTCAGCCCAGGGATGGGTGCAGGGGCGCCTGCCAGGGCACTCCTTACCGGATGGTGATTTCAAAGATCTGGTTGAGCCTGCTCTGCAGCAGCGATGCCTAGACACAAAGAAAGGTGTCAGTGGGGTTCCTGGGACCCACAAGGGACTCACAACACACCTTGGGGCACTGTGGCGCCAGGCCGTGGCAGCCAGGAAGGTGCTCCCCGCCCTTGCTGGCTGGACCCTGGCTGGGGACTCAGGTCAGGGGCAGCTGCCTGCTGAGCGCTGACCCCAGGACGGAGACCGCGGAAACCAGGTGCCTCGGCAAGCAGCTCTGAGGTCTACCAGGCCCTTGACTCTGGGCCGGACTCAGGGGCCTCAGAGCTGCTCTGGCCTCACCTCCTACGCGCTCATGAACTGGGCGCAGCCTACCTTGCAAAGCAGGGTGAGGGGTTAGCATAATGTCAGCTGGGAAAATCGATTTTCTATTTACATATAAATAACTTGACGAGGTAAGTGCACATTAGATAAAGTCGCACATACTTTGTGCTGATTTGGAACGCGGCGACTTGGTCCCACGGTCTCCAAGGCGCAGGGATCTGGCCTGTGACCCGCCGCGGCCGGAGCACAGCCAAGGGCCGCGCCCTTGTCGGCTGGCTCTGGCTCGGGTCTCTCTCGAGCCCGGCGGTGCCGTGCAGTGCGGCCGCCCATCTCTCCTCCTCCCACCGTGTGGGTGCAGCACCCCGAGCCCTGCAGGCCACGGGTGCCGTGTTCACACTCGCCACCATGACCGTGACGAGCCTGTAGGAGCTGCGGGTACAGCAGCGTGCGGTCCTGGATGCCAAGCTGGCTGGCTAGAGCACAGGGAGCCAGAAAGGCCCCGAAGTCAGACCTGCCCCGGCCCAGGCCCGGCTGCTGGCCGCGACGCTCGGCTCACCCGGGCCCCGCAGTGGGCCGCGATCTCCTCGAAGGGCGCCTTCTGGAACTTCTCCACCACCTGCCGCCGCCGCTCGCGCTCCTGCTCCTCCACCGCCACGCTGTCCACTGCGACAGGGACACAGACGGGGTGAGCTCAGGGCTCCCACGGCCCGGCCCAGGCGCTGATGGCTTCTGGGCCCCTCCTCCGCAGAGGGCAGGGGCAGTGGCGCGGAGGGTGGGGCATCCTCCACCTTCCTGGACCAGCCAGAGGCTCAGCCCTCTTCCTGCGCTGAGTTCCATAAGAACCAGCAGACCTTCACCTGGGCTTGCTTTTTTTTAATTACTGGGAATCGAACTCAGGACCTTGAGCTTGCCAGGAAAGCGTGGTGCCACTGAGCTACATCCCCAGCCCAGCTGAGCTTTTAAGTGCTAAGTAGCAGCGTTGCTAGTAGGACTCTTCAACAGAAAGTCCTAGAACTGCTAGTCCTTTTAGTCCTGCGGGTACCTGGAAAAGGGGCATCAAGGTTGGGAAAAGCCACATGACCAGGAACGGCAACACAGCTGCTATAGCAGAGCAGTCTGAGGCCATTAGCTTAAGGCTTACACGGGCCACTCAGTATCCCAAACGAGATAGCACTCACCAAACAGTGTGGATGGGGTCAGATATGCCGTGTTCAATTTAAGAAGATAAACAAACCAGGCACGGTGGGACATGCATGTAATCTCAGCACTCTGGGAGCTGATGGGTTCAATCCCCAGCACCAAAACCCCAAAACAAAACAAAATAGAAGCCAAGATGGGTACAGTCAGAAAGTGGGCCACTCATGCTAACAAAAAATTTAAAAGGCTGGGCCAGAGATTTAGCTCAATGGTTCCAGTGCCTGCCTTGCAAGCGCGAGGTACTGAGTTCGATCCTGGTAACCACATACCCTGCTGGGCGTGGAGACTCACACCTGTAATCCCAGAACTTGGGAGGCAGAGGCAGGAGAACTGCTGAGTTTGAGGCTTGCCTGGGCTACATAGTGAGCTCAGGGCCAGCCTGAAGTACAAAGTGAGACCCTGTCTCAAAAAAAAGAAAACACACACACACACACACACACACACACACACACAATTCCACTCTATCCGGCTTTCAGTCTCAGCTGACCACTTTCAGAGGCAGCTGCCCTTATAGAAAAGGGTGGCCTGGTGTGGGGGAGAGAAACTGAGGCCACTGATGCCCTCAGGAGGGTGGATTCCAGCGGCAGCTCTGGTGCCATGCCGACTCTGCAGGACGCGAGGTCCCGGGTGAGTCACACCGGAGAGCGTGGCATGGTAGGTGGGGGTCCCCGGGGACACTTACCAATGGCTTTCTTCAGCGTCTCGTAGGTGATCTCCTCAGCTGGCACGCGCTGTAGGGAGGGACAGACAGGCTCAGAGGAGAGGGACCACCCCTGTCCCCGAGGGTGTCTAACGGGCCCTCCCAGTTCTCCCACAGCCTGAGCAGCACAGGGCAGCCGCTGGGCGCAGGTTGACTCCCCTTGGCGAGGACTCGGTGAGCCCCGGGCCTCACCAAAGAGAGCTCACTGCCCTGTCCACCGCCCCAGCCTGTCCCGTGCAGCCCTGTGGGAGGAGAATGCCGTGTAATCTTTACAAAATCATCGAGATCATCCTCAGAAGCCACTGGAGACAACAGAAGGAGGCAGCTGGCAAGTGCCATACACTTCAACAACTGCGTAACATTTTTGAAGACTTACTGATCTACTACCGAGGCGACCTGAGGACTTACGAAAGCAAAGAAACAGAAGACTAGCACCGATAGGGCCTCTGCTGCAGAGGGCAGAGCAGGAGCTGGCTGCAGGGTGGGAGGGCGCAGGCCCTCGGGGGGAGGATGTGTGGCCTGCACAGTGTGGACCGAGCTTTGGGAATCCCACCAAGCTGAGACCCAGCACTCATGACCGGCTCACGTCCTACCACTAACCACAACAGGAGAGAGCAGACGCGGGCAACGACGTCAGGCACACGACGCTCAGGGAGCGCTGCGGCTCTGGCCGGCGGCTGCTGGCAGACAGCGGTGTGGAGCAGGGCCCTGGGGCCGAGCACTGAGGAGCAGCAGGACGGGGTGGAAATCCCGAAATGTCTCGGGGAGCTGCCGGGCCGGCCTCTCCTGGATTCGCCCTGCGCGTTCGCCCACCCATGTGCGGGCAGCTCGGGGGCACATCAGATACCCATGTGCGAGGGGCTCGGGAGCCACTTGGTGTGCCTGTCACTGGGCAGCAGGAGAAGCGCAGGGGGACACAGAACTCTGGCCCAGAGGGCGGCAGCCTGCAGGTGTGGAGCAGCAAGAGTCTCCGTGTGGCCACGGAGGGCTGAGGCCGGGGGTCTGGGCGCGGCCCCTCGGGGGCAAAGGCCGGCCAGGCCAAAGTGGCTCTGCGTCCAGCGCTGGGCTCAGCGTCCGGGCTGGCGGGGGGAGCAGCGCGGGGGGCCGGGCGGAGGTCCCCACTCCTGCAGCAGCCGCCCCGTCACCAGCCTCTTGAGGGAAGGACCCGTGTGGTGTCCAGGAGGCCACCAGTGGGGAGTGGCCCTGCCGGTAGCCAGGCAAGCGTTTCTCCTTCTCTGGCAGCCTCGCCAACTCCGCGGTTTGGGGTCTCTCTCCTGCCTCTCAGGCCAGGAGGTCACCCCCGAAGGACAGAGAGCAGCAGCTCCCGGAGGCGGGGCACGGGGCTCCCGGAGGGCCTCAGCCGACCTCCTCACCTCGCACGGCCAGAGCTTCCTGCCATCGGGAAGGGCCAGACCCGCTTCCATACATGAAGCGGTCCAGGGCAAGGTTGGAACCAGGCAGGCCCTGGCCCCCGAGGACTTCTCTGTCCTCTGGCCACACCTGGGGAGGCCTGGGGGCAAAGCTCTACTCCAGGCTGCAGCAGCCCTAACGTGCCAGGGTCGACGAGCCCCGGCGCCTCAGCCCACCCAGAGGCCTGTCCCCCGCTGCTCCGCTGCTGCCCTTCCCCGGGGCAGTAACCCGAGCTGAGGAGCACCGCACCACTGCCTTCTCCTTTCTCTCTGCTCTGCCTTCTCTTTCTCATCTAGGGCAGTAACTGTGGTATTTCCACTGTCATTTCTTAGGCTCGAGGAACATCCACTTTACGTGCTGAGGTAGAGAAATGAGTGGCAGGTATCACACATGCATTGGCACAGAAGTCAGATATTCACGCACTGCAAGAAAGGATGGAAGAAGGGGGACCTTTCAAGGCACAGCTCTGGCTCTCGGGTGGCAGGGGAAAGGGTGAGCAGGTGGGGGTGGGATTTGCAGGGCGGTGGGTACGTGCCAACCGCAGGCTTGGATTCCAGGACGCATGGTGGCCTTTGGGGGACAATTCTGTGTCCACATAGGCTTGGTAATTCTAGTACAAGTACTCCTCGGGTGGACACTGGTCAAGGGAGGCGGTGTGTGGAGGGGCTGGGAAGGTACGAGAAATCTCTGCAGCCTCCTCTCAGTTTCTCTGGGAACTTAAAACGGCTCTAAAGAAGTGAAGTCTTAATTTAAAAAACCATTATTTTTCTATCTGGAAGAAACACTGTGAGCACTATTCTTCACCTCAATTTTTTAGACAGGGTCTCGCTTTGTAGTTCAGGCTGGCCCTGAGCTCACTATGGAGCCCAGGCAAGCCTCGAACTCAGCAATCCTCCCATCTCTGCCTCCCGAGTACTGGGCTTACAGGTGTGAGCCACCACGCCCAGCGTTGTGGTGTGTGGTTACTGGGGATCAAACCAGGGACCTTGCACTTGCTAGGCAGGCGCTGGAACCACTGGGCTAAATCTCCAGGCCTTCACCTCAATTTTTAACTTCTAACATGGTGTCCGTGGTGGGCAGGGAGTGGGGCCCAGCAAGCTTTTCCAGAGTGATTGTCCTGACATTCTCATGGCGACAGGGCAAGACGCTGTAGCTTTTTTTTTTTTTGGGACAGGGTCTCACTTTGTAGTCCAGGCTGGCTCTGAGCTCACTATGGAGCCCAGGCAAGCCTCGAACTCAGCAATCCTCCTGTCTCTGACTCCCGAGTGCTGGGATTACAGGCATGAGCCACCATGCCTGGCGACGCTGTAACTCTTTCAGATGGCGTGTGAGGGTCTGTATCGGTGAGTCTCAGGAGAACCTTTCACTTCAGATGCTAACTTCCACGTAACCTTCAACACACCATGTTCACTGTCTTTCTTCTCTTTCTTCCTGTCTCGTTTCCTCTTTCTCTTTCTTCCTCTCTTCCCTCCCTTTTTCTTTCTCCCTCCCGCCTTCCTTCTCTCTCTGTATTGGAGACCAAACGCAGGACCTTGCGCTTGCCAGACAGGTGCGGTCCCCGAGCTCCACCCCCGCCCTTGCACTGTGCTTCCGAAAGCTTCACCGGGACAGTGACAGGAGTGCTCACCTCTTCCCTCTCCGGGCTGTTCCTGGACTCCACCTCCACCTGCAGGGAGATGGTCTCCCCAATGCTCTTCCTCTTGGACAAGCGGTCCTCGTCTGGAAGAGAAGAGCCCAGAAGCTGCCGTCCCAGCGCGGAGAGCGCCAGGTCAGGCCCCGCTCCTCCTCCCCTTGGCCGCTGCTTCTCCCCAGTCCTCCCTGGAGCAGGACGCGTCCCATGGTTGGGCCTTCTCTGCCCCCCTTGGGTGGTCGGCTTGGGATTTTGGAATCACTGGTGAAAAGTAAGAAGCTGCTGTGAGCGGAAAGCGTGCCACGGTGAGTACAGCATCACTGCTCACAGCACCGCAGCCGCTGACCCAGTGCGCCTACCTTTGTTATCTCAGACCCTCACACCGACCGCTGAGGAAACAGAAGTTCTGGGGCACCAGGGGCTCGCCTGAGCTTTAGGCAATAAGCCACAGTGAGGCCTCGAACTGGGTTTCCGGGTCTGTAGCCCATGCGTGTTCTCTGCAGTACATTTCACCGTGAATCCCAGGTCTTTTGCCCGGTGCGGCCCCGAGATGCCGCAGGCGGTGAACAAAGGGCCCACGAGGCCTTCCATGTCTCCCCGCCCGGCCAGGAAGGGCGGCTCGGGCCCCAGAGCTCGCACCTGTCAGCTGCGGGATGTAGGGCAGGCAGAGCCGGTCTGCGTTGTAGCCACTGCCCCCCAGGACTTCACTGATCTTGCTCTGGCGGAAGAGGAACTCGACCACCACCGAGTCAAGGTCGGGGGACAGCCTGGGCGGAGAGGAGGAAGGAGGCCAGGCGCAGCCCTGGGTGACCGGAAGGACTCCCTGGCCACGTTCCTCATGGTGAAAGTAACATGTTCGTTATGCACAGTGACAAAGAAACTAAAGGAAAAGAGACTCATCACGGTCCGTTTCCAGAGAGGCGCACTGCCTGCGTTCGTGCAGTCCCTGTCACACGTCCACGCCCCTTCCCGCGCCCTTCTGCAGTCCGTCACCGGAACACACTGATGTCCCTCGTCAGCCGTGTGACTGCGCAGACGGGCTGTGCCGTACGCAGCCAGGCCCTGCGGCCTCCCCGTGCCCACTGGCTCGGCCCTGCCCTCACGCGTGGCCCACGGTTCCGGATGGGCACCAGCAGGGTCCTCTCTGCCCAGAGGCCTGACCCTCAGGGCGCAGCGCGCTCGGGCCCCAGAGCCCCTCTGCAGGGCAGCTCAGGCCCGCACGGTCCAGACTCTCACCTGGGCCTCTCCACAAACACGTCCTCAGGGAGCATGTAGGGAGCCTCCTTCTTCCTGGTCTCTATCACCTGCAGTTTGGGAGGAGTCGGGCATGAGAGCTGGTCCCAGCAGACCCGGGGATCACGGACAGGAGACAGAAACAGCTGCCGCCCGCCCTGTTTCCTGCCTGCCACGGCTCCTTGGAGAGCCTCGCCAGGCTTCTCCAGTGAGAGACCCAGGACCCAGGGAGGCTCAGGGCGCCACAGGGGCCCGCGGAGCCTTGCAAGCTTCCTCCGCAAGGGCCACACACGCCTCACAGGCGCCTCACTCCTCGGAGACTGGTTTCTTCCACTCGGGCTTTATTCCTGTAGTTTCTACTTAGACAAGTAAAGGGAACTTGGGTGGCACCATGTTGCAAATATCCTGCTGGACGGTGACATCTGAGCCTTCCTCAGTAACCTTTGCAAACCTTTGTCAAGGAAGGTGAAGGTCACTAAGGTGGTGAGAAGTGGGGGCACAGCGGGCATGGAGGTGTGTGGCGAGGTGGCACTGCCTAGACCCTCACCAGCCCTGCTGAGACCCGTGACTTCCAATGAAGAGGACGTGGCCTGGCCTCACCGCAGCCGGACCAGGGTCACTGAAACCTGGGCTGCCTTCAGCTTGGTATGGAGAGTGCATTCAGAGCTAATCCAGGGCGTGTATCACTCTGCTGCTACACACTTTAGCATGTTTTAAAAGAGCTTCAGGGCTGGAGATTTAGCTCAGTGGTTCCGGCGCCTGCCTCGCAAACCCAAGGTCCTGAGTTTGATCCCCAGTAACCATATACAATGCTGGGCATGGTGACTCACACCTACCAACAATCAACACCACATACTACAGTGCCGGGCGTGGTGGCTCACGCCTGTAATCCCAGCACTCAGGAGGCAGAGACAGGAGGATTGCTGAGTTCGAAGCTTGCCTAGGCTACATAGTGAGCTCAGAGCCAGCCTGAACTACACATTGTGGGGTGTGGTTACTCATGCCTGTAATCCCAGCACTCGGGAGGCAGAGGCAGGAGCATTGCCGAGAATTCGAGGCTTGCCTGGGCTACATAGTGAGCTCAGGGCAAGCTGGAACTACAAAGTGAGACTCTCTCAAAAAAAAAAAAAAAATAAAAGAGCTTCATTTAAGTGACTACACACTGACTGGATATTTGATACACTAAGGGGTTTTCTTTTCTTTTTTTTTTTTGTGGTGCTGAGGAATAAACCCGGGGTCTTCATACTGAGCTATGTTCCCAGTTCTTTTTAAAATATTTATTTTGAGGCAGGGTCTCATCAGGCTGTTAAGTTGTCTGAGATAGGCCAGTACTTTCAGGCCCTCCTGCCTCCGCCTCCTGGACAGCACGTGATGTTTGGAGTTATGCGTGTGAACAGCGGGACAGGTGCAGGGAGATGCCCGTGTTTTGCTTTTTGTTTTGTTTTGAGCCGTGCATACGTAAACAAATCATGTGTGAGGGCAGAGAGCTGGGGTTTACTTACAACCATTTCAGCAAAGGAAAACAAGGAGATAGATAAAGTAAATTTGGGGAAATCTAAAAAATTTAATCTGCATGATACCTAATGGATGTTCATTATTCTATCCCGCTGTTTTAGAGGTAGGTAAGAACTTTTTTTCTGAGACAGGGTCTTGCTCTATAGTTCAGGCTGGCCCTGAGCTCAATCTGTAGCCCAGGCAAACCTCAAACTCACAGCAATCCTTCTGCCTTTGCCTTCTGAGTGCTGGGATTACAGGTGCAAGCCACTGTGGCCCAGCACTGTGGTATGTGGTACTGATTGCTGGTGGGCTTGAGTCACTATACCCTGTATTGTTGTATGTGGTTTCCGGGGATCGAACCAAGAACCTTGTGCCTTCTGGGCAGACGCTGGAACCACTGAACTAAATCTCCAGCCCAAGGTGAGAACTTTTGTGGTGCAAACTCTTCCTAAGCAGCTTTGGTCCACACTGAGGGTTGTGTCCTTCCTATGCGGGGGCCGGAAACGGGTACAGGACATTCCTGTGCCAACAGGACACTCCTGCCCCACATGCTGCCCAGGTAACTTTTTGCCAGCATTAGTTCTGACCTCAGCCCTTTGTTCAACGTGGAAGACTGGGCAGAAAGCACCGCAGTTGGGGGAAGAGGCCCCGGGAACCCGCCGGCCCAGGGCCCACGCTCGGGATCAGGACACTGACCTCGTGGATGTGCTGGCAGAAGGCGGGCACCGTTGTGAGCTGGCTGATGAGGTTCAGGTAGGCTGCACCCAGCGCATAGAGGGCGCAGCGGTTGTACACAGGTAAGTTCTCTTCATTGACCTGGGCCACGTCCTGTGGCAACACGGATGGGCCTCTGGAGTTTCACAGTGACAAGCTGTGCTGCGCACCCCTCCCTATCCTCCCCCAAACTTCTTGAGAGATGACTTATTTCTTTCTCGGCTCAGGCCTCACAGCATCGGCCTAAAACTTCCTGGGAGACACGGTCACCTTCACTGGGCGCTGAAGGACATGGAGGAACCCGTGCTCTGGGGACCAGGACACAAAGGAATCCCCAATCCTGCGCGTCGGGGTAAACAGGATGGAGGGCATCATAGTGTCTAGGTCAGCCCTGCAGGTCAGCAGGAGGCCAAGACCCCCTCGCTGGATTCCTGGGCTCCCCCGCAGGGACGTGGTGGCTGCCTGGCTTCAGGGCCCGGAGGCCCCAGCCTGTGAGGTCTAAGGGTGCGTCCCACCTTCCCTTAGGATTATCTTCCACCCAGGAACACCGCATAAATCTCAGGCCCTGCCTCGCACCGTCCTGGCGGCTGTGGTCCCTGCAGGAGCTTGGTAACTCCACGTGGGCCCACACGCAGCCCTCACTGGGCAGCTCTGAGAACGTGTGTGGGGTTAACAAGTGCTCGAGGCTGCGTCTGAGAACCCGAGTGTCCCCAGAGTCACTCAGGACCACGGACACCCTCTTAGGGACCCTTGGAACCTCACTCAGACTAGAGATTGTAGGAACTTCAGGTTATTTCTGAATGACCCTGTTACCCAGGTCTCCTTTCACGTGAGAATGAACTGCAGCCAAGAATTAAGCAGAGTCTGGGGTCCCCCAGACAAGACCAGGGGGACCTTTGGAGAGGAACGGTCAGCTGGGTGCAGCAGCCCGGGTTCCAAATCGACTGCTAAAGAGCTGTGCTCCCCACTCGTACCGGGACTTGGCCGGAAAGGCCCCGTGCGCGCTCCCGGCCCCACCTGAACGGCCAGCACCAGGCGGATGAGGTCCACCACCACCTCCTCGTTGGCCAGCTCGATGCTGATGAGCGCCAGCAGGCCGTAGAGCGCCTCGTAGTGCTTCCGAATGTTGGTCTCCTCCTTGCAGCTCAGGTAGATGTGTCTGTAGAGCTGCTGGGAGTGCTGCAGAGGGCGTGCAGAGGACGCACGGTGGGCGGGGCGGCCGGGGCAGAGGACGCACGGTGGGCGGGGCGACAGGGGCAGAGGATGCACGGTGGGCGGGGCGACAGGGGCAGAGGACGCACGGTGGGCGGGGCGGCCGGGGCAGTGAATCCGTGCGGGACACATGGCTCCAGCCGGAGGAGCAGCGTGTGGCCACGGCCACCGACTGACTCAGCTGGGTGGGGCTCCCGGCCGCAGCCCTGGCTGTGAGGGCCACTGGGGGCTGCAGGCCTGGGTGGGCGTGCAGGGCGCTGGTTCACAGGCCACACCGGCTTCAGAGAAGCCCGGCTCTGGGGACAGTGCTCAGCAGCGCGTCGGCGCAGGAGGGCTGAGCGCGTGGCCTGCCTGCTGGGCTCGCGGGCTACCTTCTTCATGAAGACGGTGTCCTGTCGGGAGCACTTGTCCACTTTGAGCTTCAGGACCGCGATGTCGCTGAGGGTGCTGCACGGGACAGAAGGGACCGTAGCCCCGGGTGAGCCCATCTGCGGCTCACACGGCGTCACCGGGCCTTGTCCTCAAGGCTGAGAGGCGGCACCACGGCCCTGCTCCCCTGGCCCCGGCTCAGCCCAGCATCCACTTCCTCCCACGTTCCCACGTCCTGTTCCTGCTCTTAAACCTCCGACCCTGACTTTTCTCTACTTCCCGTTATGCCCCCAGATCTCTCAGTCTCCATTCCTCACACTATACTCCTTCTCCCCGAACCTCCCGTTGTGTCCCCCGGCACACTGTGTGTTCATCTCCTCCCCTCCAGAAGTCCAAGGTCGATGTGCGTGGTCACCCGGACACGTGACCTGTCCCCTGGGTGAGGCTACCGGCCAGAAGACAGGCCCTTCGGGAGTCTTCTCCCCATCAGACAAAGGACAGGCGAGACCCTAAGTTCACCTGATGGTAGAGAACTTGTGGCGGTTGCCATGGCGATCGATGAAACTGATGAGAATCTCTAGAACAAAGAGGCGGATTTCCGCATCCTCCATGAGCGCGGTGGAGAGGAGGCGGTCCAGGAAGTTGCTGGGCAGTGCTGACATCATGTTGCTGCACTGGAAACCTGTGGATACCTGCGGGCCCAGCAGAGCCGCGTCGGGAACGGGCCCGGGGTGAGCCGCGGACGGAGACACAGCCAGCGGAGCCAGCTCCTCCCTCTCAGGCTCGACCCACACAACTTTCTCAGCACTCTGACGACCAGCAGGACACTGGCACAGCGCGGGGGCAGCGGGTTGGCAGGGGAGGGTGCAGGGACGCTGGATGTTAAAACACGTCAGAGGTGAGCAGCGGAGGAGAGCGCCGGGCCATGCTGGACCCGCCGCTGGGCCAGGCAGGGTCCCTGAGCCGGGCAGTACAGGGCATGAGCCCGGGCGCGGCAGACACAGGAGCCGGAGAGCGGAGCACCGAGTGGCGGCTGAGAATCGGCTCGCGGCAACCACCTGGGGGCGCAGACTGCACCCCACCTGGTCAGGTCTCCCCTGGTGCGGCGACAAGGACGCGAGCTCTGACCAAAGCCGGCCACAGGCACAGACGCGTGCACAACAGCAAAGCAGCAGACAGCAGCAGGGTACGTTTCCCGCTGGGTCCACGCTGCGGGCCGGTGCCAGACACATCAGTGAGGGGGGCTCAGCAGGGCAGTGCGGGCGTGCGGAGGTCACGTGAGCACTTGGTGTGGGCACGTGAGAGCCACGGAAAGGGGAAGGCTGGAGCGAAGGGAAAGGAAGGGGCCTGCGCGGGCTGGGGTCTGCCCAGGACGGCACGGAGCAGGGGCGGGAGGTGGCGCCCCCACCTGCCCGGGCATGCACTGGGCACCGCGGTCTACTGTGAAACAGAGGGCACCACCCAGGAACAGCACCTCTAGAAAATCTCCCTGTGCTGCGCTTACGGCTGAAAAGAGGTGGAGGGAGAGATTAACCCAGCTTCGAGACAGCCGGTGCTGGGCCAGGGCTGGGCAGAGGGTGCCTGAGGAGCGCGTCCCTAAGCTCTGGGTGCAGGGCGTGGGAAATGGGGTTCAGAATCCTGATGGGGGTTCCCGGGGTTGAAAGGCAGCAAGCTGGGTGGGGCTGCACATACTTCTGTATCCCAGCCCTGAAGGAGGCTGAGGCAGGAGGGTCACAAGGTCTGCCTGGGCAAACTAGCAACTGTGCAAGACCCTGTCTGGAAATATAAACAAATATGGAAGGAAGGAAGGATGGGCAGGCAGGCTGGGGTATGGTCCAGGGACAGGGAATCCCTGGACTTGAGCCTGATACTAAGAAGAAAGGGAGGAAAGGAGACAACAGTGAACCATATGAGCTGCAGTGGAGGAAGGGATGGCAGCCAGGAGACAGGGCAGCACGGGGGCCAAGCGAGCTGGGGAAGGTGAGGAGGGCAGGCCTGGGAGGGTGCAGAAGGGGGGAGGGCGGGGCCAGGGGCCAGGAAGGAGGCTGTGAAAAGCCGTCTGCCTGCTCTGGGTGACCGCAGTCTGGGGAGCCAGCCTGGCCAGTGAGCTGCGGATTCCGGCCTCCCTCATCCTGCTGGCCGGGCGTGTCTGTGCACTATGTGGCTTGAATGGCCATGTCTGGTGGCCTTCTCCGAGTCCCCTGGGAGGAGTGGTGCCCTGCTGAGGCAGAGCAGGGAGGAGACTGGGACAGGCTCACCTGCAGGAGGGACTTCAGCAGCATAATCTGGGTCAGCCGGTTCCTGTTCTCCCTGCGGGCAGAGACACACTCACCGGGCTGGAGATGGGGGTGGGGACCCCAGCTCTCTCCATGTGGCTGACCTTGGTACCCAGGACAGTGAGTTCCACACCCAGCAGCCCTCCAGGGAATTAATGCCCCCTGGAGGGGGCCCCACCGCTGATGAGGATTGGGGAGTAGAAGGAGAGAAGAGAGGGAAGAGGGTCCACTTCAGAGTAGAGCAGAAGATGGGGGGCAGGATGCTCACCCCGTCCTCCCAGCGTCCACGGCGTGATGCAGGGTGGGCAGGGGCACCTTACTCATGATGAAGAGGATCACCTCGGAGCGCTGGTAGGTGGGTAGCGTGCTGGCGAAGGAGCCTGTAGGGAGAGGCAGTGTTAGGGTGAGGCCTGCTGTTGGCCCGGGAGGCTGCCCAGGTGGACGGGTGCGGGCGGCCTCTGGAGGCAGGGCCTGGGTGCCCAAAGCCCAAGCCAGAGCCAGGCGGGACCGGACGGCCAGCCCCGAGCTGGCGGCTGCAGCAGGAAGGTCTCCCGGGCCTCACCTCACAGCCCCCACCCTGCTGCCCTCTCAAGTCAGGGGAAGCCCAGAGGCCTGGGAGGAGAGCGCTGAGGTGCCGGGCCCCCCACAGATTATGGGGGCTGGCTCTGGTGAGCTCAGAGACCACCACGGGGACAAGGGCGAAGTACTCCTGGGTCTTTGATCTGTTACCCATTATAACCACGACTTCCTTCCTTTTGAAGCAGACTTGGCAGTTTTTTTTTTTTTTTTTTTTTTTTTTTTTTTTGG
>PVIC010012264.1:0-39973 GCA_004025085.1 Thryonomys swinderianus | reverse complement strand
AGCAATCCTCCTGTCTCTACCTCCCGAGTGCTGGGATTACAGGCGTGAGCCACCACGTCCGGCATTGTGGTATGCGGTGTTGGTTGTTGGTGGGCGTGAGTCTCCACGCCCAGCATTATATGTGGTTACTGGGGATCGAACTCAGGTCCTTGCGCTCACGAGGCAGGCGCCGGAACCACTGAGCTAACCCTCCGGCCCTCCGTGAGTAAACTTTTTAAAGTATTTCATTTGAAGCTAAGCAGTGAGGTGAGAAGCCTTTCAAACTGCATCCTGAAAACCCCCTCTGCCTTTCTAATTTTCAAGAGTTTATTGGAGAAGAGCTTTTATTGTCCGTGTACACTAAAAGTAACTTGACAATAAGTCTCCAATCTTCTGTCAGCAAGGGGGAATTTGCTCCTGTACACTTCCCTAGGCAACTCTCAGTCACTTAGGGTTCTGGCAGGGCTTTTCTTCCCACTGACATTGAGTTTTAAATTCAGTTATTAACAGACAAGAGGCCGGGTTTCCATGAAAAATTCATGCTCTGCTGGTGACAGTCTGTTCCTCTCTATACGATGGCAGCCTTTGATGCTTCCTGGCTTTGTTGCTGAACTCTTGACAGCTGGGGTTTGGCCAGAGAGAGGTTCTGAGTCTGAACGGCCCTCTAAGGGGTTCTTACCCTGCGAGCATCTTCCTAGGGGGAAGCATCATAGTCAGACGCGGTGGTGCACACCTGTAACTCCAGCACTCGTGAGGCTGAGGTAGAAGGATCTCCACGAGTTCAGGGCAAGCCTGGACCATGTAACAAGACTCTGTCTCGAAAAAACAAACAAAAAAAATTAAAACTCAAGAAAAAGTGTCCTAAATGGCTACGGCAGCATGTCTAGGGAGGGTTTTTATTCTAGGTGTCTTTGCAGCTATCTGAAGAATTTGACATCCTGCCCCACACTGTGTGACACTGTGAATTTAAACCTACAGAGGACTCTTCCAAGGGTCTGGAATACTGGTCCCCTACCCCCTGCCCACCCCTCCAAGGGCCCCTCTGATTGTATTGTAGTGCAACAGTCTTCTGGCACTGTGCTGGCACCCCTGGCATTCACACACACTCCCCTCACATGCATTTCAAGGATACCCTCAGCTTTTTTTGTTTTGTTTTGTTTTTTGAGACAGGGTCTCTCTTTGTAGTTCAGGCTGGCCCTGAGCTCACTGTGTAGCCCAGGCAAGCTTCCAACTCATAGCAATCCTCCTGCCTCTGCTTCCCAAGTGCTGGAATTACAGGTGTGAGCCACCATGCCTGGCATTGTGGTATGTGGTGCTGATTGCTGGCAGCATGAGTCACTACACCCTTTATTGTGGTATGTGGTTACCGGGGGTTGAACCAGGGACCTTGTGCTTGCTAGGTATGTGCTGGAACCACTGAGTTAAACCTCCAGCCCTACCCTCACCTGTTTTGCCACCAGGATGCAGAACCTTCTCACAGCTCCCCAGCTCTACAGGTGAGGTGGCCCTATTCCCTTGTACCCTGGCCTCTCAGGGCACCCTTGAGATCTGCCAGGCCCACCTCTTCTTTAGTATGTAGATACCAGTGGATTGAGACGATCTCCAGGCGGGCAGTTGGGTGAGGTGTAATTGCAGCTCTGGTGTCCAAGGTGGCCTGGGCCTCAGAAATGGCACTATCTCATTGTGGAAACCAGATGGCACACCTGCTGCCCAGCAGGAGCTCTGCATGTGGGGAGGTGGAAGAGCAGTGCTGGCTCTGGCCTTCCAGGTGCTCAGTGTGCACAGCTCGCTTTCCTTTGCCCTGAGTCATTTCTGTCTTGCATGGTGTTAGATTCCTGCCCATTCTCTGAGTGAGGACTGGTACGATCTTCCCTCAGGCTGGCTACCTCTGTCAGGGTGGCTGTATGCCCTCGCCAGCCTCCTCCCTTTGCAGCACCCACTTCCTGCTTGTTGGGTACACAGCGAAGCCCAGCTCTTCCAGGTCTGCGAAACAGACTCTTATTCAGTCAGTGCTTAATAGCATTTTGGATGAGACAACAAATGCCATCGATTTGCCTCTTAATGGATGCAGAAAGCACAGAGTCCCAAGCAGTTGCTATTTTGGGTGGCATCCTTCCTCCTTCCGGCTGTTCCTGTTCTTATTTTCAACCTCTGAACCCTGGCATCCTCCAGCATTCAGCTTTGACCCCTGGCTTGGCAGTTCTCAGCGAGGGTGCTAGTTGGAATTTTGGTTTTGATGATGGTGAGCTCTTTCTGATGACACACTCTCCCCCTCTGCAGGGTGTGTAGCAGCTCTGGTTCCTGCCCTGTCACCAGCAGCCTAACCGCCTACTTCTACCATCACACAGCCAGAAACCTTACTAACCCAGAACCCCAGTTGAAAGTTAATGCCAGGGGATAATTATTCCATGGCTTTACATTTGTGTTTGTTCTTATGGTACTGAGGGTAGAGTCTATGACCTTCACAATGAGCTATATCTATCCTTTTTTTTTTTTTTTTTTTTTTTTTTGTGGTACCACTTGAGCTAAAGCTCTAGCCCTATCCATCCTCTTTCTGAGGCAAGATCTTTCTGAATTGCCTAAGCTGAGCTTCCTGCCTCAGCTTTCCAGAGTGCTGAGATTACAGGTGTGTACTACTGCACTCAGCCCTAAATTTCTGTTTTTGTTTTTGTTTTTGTTTTGAGACAGTCTCGCTTTGTAGTTCAGGCTGGCCCTGAGCTCACTATGTAGCCCAGGCAAGTCTTGAACTCAGCAATCCTCCTGCCTCTGCCTCCCAAGTGCTGGGATTACAGGTATGAGCCACCACACCCGGCACTGTGATATGTGGTACTGATTGCTGATTGTGGTATTGTTGTATGTGGTTACCTGGGATTGAACCAGGGACCTTGCACTTGCTAGGCAGGTGGCAGAACCACTGAGCTAAATCTCCGGCCCAATTTCCCTGTATTTTAAACTCATCTGGTCTGGCTCCAGACCTCTTTAACCAGTGCTGCCTTGGCTTGACACTGGGTGATCTGATTGCTGTCCCTGACTGAACCCTTAATGCCCTTCAGTCCTGCCCACAGAGTGTGCCCAGCAGCCACCCCCACTCAGCGCTGTGATGCTGTCCTTGTTCTGACATCTCTCTGAATGAAGGCCTGGAGGCTTTATCTTAAAATGCTAGGTGGGCTGTAGCTTCATGGTAGAACCCTTGCCTGGCACCCCTGGGGTTCCATCCTAACACCATAAGAAAAGACGAGCAAGCGCAGAGGAACACGTTTTACTTACATAATCTCCTCTTCCCACCAAGACTTGTTCGCACTGCTGGTAGAGGCCCTTCCCCTGCCTATGTCCCCCTAGAGGGAAGCTATCAAGATTCTCTTGGTTCCCTGCAATGAGTCCTTCTGGGCTCCCTCTGCCCCACTTCCCGGGCTTTACCTCTCCCCTGACACCTGCACCTCCACATCCTCCCCGCTACCCCAGCCTCCTTGCTTTACCCAGGGCACAGGAGGGCATTCGTGTGCTGGCCCTCTACCTGTGGTTCTGTGCCTCTTCCTTCTGGGGCCTGGTTCAGTCCCTCAGAAGGCTCTCAGGTCATCTCTCAGAGAGCCCATCCCCAACCTCCCTTCCTCCCCCTGACTTCAAGTTTTCCATTGCCCAGCTGTTTGTGGAGTGAGCAGTCTCTCCCTTGGGATCCCAGCTCCTCCTCCCCGCAGGCAGCCAGGCCCAGGGAATCTCCTATGTGGTCCCACTGGACAGGACAGAGAGACCGAGGTGAGGCAGCTCGGCCTCGCCCATGGTCTGGAGCAGCCCTCTTCCCTGTGGGCTCACTCAGACCAGGGGGCCTGGGCAGCCCCCAGTCTGGCTACAAAATCTACCAGGCGCCTGCTGACCTCTGACCCAGCGCATGTATGCTCAGCTATGCCATCTATTCCAGCTGTTTTCCCCTCTACTAGTAAGGAAAAAACCTCTGGGCAGGTGTGGAAATCACCCTGAGTATGTCAGACACTCCTTATCACCCCATTTCCCAGTCGTTGGCTGGACTGAGAGAGAGGGACAGCCCAACACTGTGGAAAGACTGATATCAACAGCTCAGAGAGGGCCAGAGATTTAGCTGTGGTTCCGTCACTTGCTTAGCAAGCTCAAGGTCCCTGGTTCAATCCCTGGTAACCACATACAATAATACTGGACTTGGTGACTCAGGCCCACCAGCAGTCAGTACCACATGCCACAATGCCAGGCATGGTGTCTCATGCCTGTAATCCCAGTATTCGTGAAGCAGAGGCAGGAGGATTGCTGAGTTCGAGGCTTGCCTGGGCTACATAGTGAGCTCAGGACCAGCCTGAACTACAAAGCAAGACCCTGTCTCAAAAAAAAAAAAAAATCATCAGCAAACATTGGGTGTGGCATCAGGTCAAGACAGAGGGGCCTCATGCCCTAGCACAGGGTGTGGTCATTTGAAATGGTGAGCACTGTGTAGGAGTTACTAAGGGAGACAAAGATGCCCTGGAGAGTCCTACCTGTACTTAGGTAAGGCACAGTCACTAGGGACCAGGGATGTAGCTCAGCAGCATAGTGCCTGCCTGGCAAGTGCAAAGTCTTTAGTTCAATTCCTGATGCCAAAAAAGAAAGAAAGAAAAAGGCATTGTATTCATCCCACATGGACTTCAGTTGTCTTTGAGAAAACTGAGGGTAAATATGTGCCCAGGCTGGGGCAGAGCTCAGAGGTGGCCCTGGGTTCCATCCCTAGCACCAAAGAAAAGATGACATGGCCACCTGACCCAGGCTGAAAGACAAGACTGGACTCACAGGACGTGGCTGGGCAGCCTGTCCTCTCATTCCTGAGGGTGCCATCTTCACAACACTGCCACAGTGTGACTCAGCACCTGGCGAGTCATCGCCCGTGACAGGCCTCACAGCACCTGTCCACTGTTTCCCAGGATCAGCAGCAGGCCCGGCAGTCTCAGCTGGCTCAGGACGAGCGTGTCTCCCGGTCATACCTTGCACTGGCAACAGAAACCGTGGACATGTTTCACATCCTCACCAAGCAAGTCCAGAAGCCGTTCCTCAGACCGGTGAGCAGAGGCTACCCAAGTGTTTCTGTCTGCTGGAATCCACATCCAGGCCCTACCACTTGTAATTTAACACAGTTGTGTGTGTGTGTGTTTGGTTTTGGGGTTTTGTTTAGACAGGGTCTCTCCATGCTGGTCTTGAAATCAATATGAGCCTGGACTGGCCTAGAACTCACCGCAACCTCCTGCCTCAGCCTCTGGAATGCTGGGATGGCAGAGTCCACCGTTCCAGGCAGTTTTCCAATCCTAGAAACACTAATATCATAGCAAAAAGTGAAATTTTTTACTGATTTTGTTCCCACATATGCTAATTGATAAAGCAATGCTCTGCTGATAGATACTTGAAGTTACCACATAGTCTACAAATGGTCACTTCCAGTATGATTTTGTGGACTTTCTACTTAGACACACTACATTGGATTTTTTGATATTAGAGTTGGTACTTACTTTCATCATTATGATTTCTATGTTTTATTTATAGGGAAAGTATAAGATAATATGAATTGGAGTATACCAAGTAGGATATTTGATAACATGTTAAATCTGGTTCTCTTAAGCTGTGTTAACATGCAGGAAGCCAAAGCTTGCTGTGCCTGTAATATGACCATTCTGGAGGCTGAAGTAGATCCCAAGTCAGAGGCTAGCTTGAGCTACATGGCAATTCAAGGCCAGCCTGGGTTACAAGCGAGATCCTATCCAAAAAACCAAAATCTCAAATCAAGCATGACACACACCTTCAATCCCAGCACTCCAAAGGGTAAGGCAGGAGAACCACTGCAAGATCAAAGCCAGCCTGGGCTACTTAGTAAGTTCAGGGCTGGCCTGAATTACATAGCCAGACCCTGTCTCCAGAAAAACCCCAAAACTCTCCTATTTCAAAGAAAACTTACTAACTGTACTCCAAGCTCTTCACTCCCTTACTTTATAGCTTCTCAGTAGTGGAACACTTTGGGCAGATATTTAGAAGCTGATGTAGTTTGAATATGCATAGATTCTACCAGTATATCTCATGAAAACCTAGGTACTCAAAGGGCAGGTTTTGGACTCATTTGTATGGTCAGCATTTAGCACTGTCTAGCCAGATTTTCTTCTGCTGAATGACTGTGTGCCTGTGTATTAACTTGTGAGGTAGTGTAATTGTTTTTTAGGTGTTTAAGTTTACTTTTTCTCACTGGCTAGATTTAAAACTATTCAAGACATAAATTTTTGTCTCCTTTTGTTTTTCCTTCTATCTGATAAGTAAGGAGGGTGTACCCTAAACTGTCAGGGAAAGAGCCTAAAAGAGCCGACTCAAAAATGTTTTTGTTGTTGTCTAGGGTTTTTTGTTGTTGTTTGTTTTTGCTTTTTTGAGACAGGGTCTCGCTTTTGTAGTTCAGGCTGGCCCTGAGCTCACTATGGTGCCCAAACAAGCCGCCGCGAACTCAGCAATCCTCCTGTCTCTGCCTCCCGAGTGCTGGGATTACAGGCGTGAGCCACCACACCCGGCATTGTGGTATGCGGTATTGATTGTTGGTGGGCGTGAGTCTCCACGCCCAGCATTATATGTGGTTACCAGGGATTGAACTCAGGTCCTTGTGCTTGCAAGGCAGGCGCCGGAACCACTGAGCTAACCCTCCGGCCCGTTGTTTGTTTTTTTGAGACAGGGTCTCACTTTGTAGTTCAGGCTGGCCCTGAACTCACTATGTAGCCCAGACAAGCCTCAAACTCTGCAATCCTCCTGCCTCTGCCATCCTCCTGCCTCTGCCTCCTGAGTGCTGGGATTACAGGTGTGAGCCACCATACCCAACACTGCGGTATGTGGTACTGATTGCTGGTGGATGTGAGTCACCATGCCTGCTATTGTTGTATGTGGTTACCAGGGATGAACCAGGGACCTTGCACTTGCTAGGCAGGCACTGGAACCACTGAGCTAAATCTCCAGTCCTAAGTTTTGTTTTTTGTTTTTGTTTTTGTTTTGAGACAGGTCACTGTGTAGCCCAGGCTGGCCTTGCACTCAGAGCAGTCCTGCCTCAGCTTCCAGAGTGCTGGGATTTCAGGTGTGCTACACCATGCCCAATAATAATCCAGAACTTTGTGACTCAGATGATGATGAATGTCTGAATACTTTCCCCTTTTACCTGTTGTTGAATAAATTTGGACCGATGCTTAACTTGCATGATTAAAACATAAATTTAGGCCAAACTTGGTAGTGTACACCTACAATCCCACCATTCAGGAGGATGAGGCAGGAGGATCCGTGTGAGTTCAAGGCCAGCCTGGGCTACCTAGAACTATGTAGTGAGACCAGAAGACTAAAAGAAAAAGGACAAAAGAAAATAAAGTTCCAAGAAAGTCTTTTGTGGTACTTGTCAGTATGCTATCAGCCTGCAACATTCCAGTAAGTATTAAAATGTTCAGCTGCAAAGTGCAGAGAAAAGAAAAATTTGAATATGACCCTGACCTGCTTCAGCTTATACTGAAGGGATTTTTATAGATTAAACCAGCCAGATCCTGGTCTTTCCCTGCAAGGGGGAGCTGCCAGTCCCTGGTCTCAGCAGTCCCATTTTGTGCCATTTCCCTCCAATTTCCTAGGAACTCGGACCCCGATTGGCTGCAATGCTGAACTTCAATCTTCAGCAGCTCTGCGGCCCCAAGTGCCGTGACCTGAAAGTCGAAAACCCCGAGAAGTATGGCTTTGAACCAAAGAAGCTGTTGGACCAGCTGACAGACATCTACCTGCAGCTGGACTGTGCTCGCTTTGCTAAAGCCATTGCTGATGACCAGGTGAGTGTCTCCAGTGCAGGAAGTTCCTGGGCTGTGGCGCTGTGCCATACTTAGGAGTCTGTGCAGGTCCCTGGCATCTGTTCGTGGGTGTCCTGCCCAAAATGGAGACTGATGCTCCTTTGCTGGCATGGGTTCAGAGGTTCCAACGTATAAACGGGAGTGCTGGCCACAGCAGCAGGTGGGTCGGGTCACACAAGAGTGAGCTGCCCTGTCCTGCCAGGCCAAGTTCTCACTGGCTTGCTGCTGTACCTCACTCGGCTCATTGCTGAGTCTCTCAGCGAGCCAGCTCCTGTCTGGGTCCTGGTCCCTCAGGCCAGACTCCTCTGCACTCTTCTGCCTCTGCTTCTTGTATCCCCTGGATTCTGGTCTCTTTGGGGTCTTCCACGCACCCTGGTTAGTGCAGACCACTGTGTTGCCTCCCTCTCTGTTACCCCTATCCCCTCAGAAAGGACTCCCTTCCTCCTCCCCCTCTGTTCTGTGTTGTCTTCAGCACAATCATAGCTCATGTTCTCTGCCTATCAGGATAACCACTCGTGTTTTCCCACTTATTTAACCTCACAGAGGTCAATCCTCGGGTTCTTTTAAAATGAGCAAAATAAAATAAAAAGTGAGGATATGGTCAGGAATGATGGATCTCACCCATAATCCCAGCTGCTCAGGAGGTTGAGGCAGGAGAACATGGTTTGAACCACTTCGTGAGATTCTGTCTGAAAAAATAGAGAAAGAGCTGAGAATGTGGCCCTGGGCTCATCCACAATCTCTCCTTCACACACATATTTGTGTGTGTGTGTGTGTGTGTGTGTTTAAGTCACCTGCTCAAGCTCATGGGGTAGCGTGGGATAGAGATTTGTGTCCAACTCTGGGTGTGAGCCTGTATTCTCACGCTTTCTGCCATCCTTTAAGTGTCCCCAAAGTGTGTTGCTTGTTTCTGTATCTACATCTGTCTTCACACTACTGAACCAATATGATTTTGTCACATTACCCATCAGTGTGCCTTCTAGAAAATTCTTTAACCATAACCCATCCACAGGTTTATTGATAACAGAGAAGAATTAGTGGTTTTTCTTTTTAAACAGCTTTACTGAATTATGATTCACATATAAGGTGCTCTTTGAGATAGACACAGAAAGTAACTGACAAAGTATGTGCAATGGGAAAAATGTATCTAAAGCAGTTCCTCCATAAGAAGTGGCAGGAAATGAGGCAGTGCATCGTGATTGCCTTGGAGATGTGGTATAGGGTGCGCCACTCTTCTAACCTACATCTGTGTCATCGGGCACATAGCTTGCATGGAAGGAAGCAGTGTCCAGTAGTGAGGAAGGCAGCAGCAGCACCATCCAGGCAGACAGACGGCCAGGCTGGGGCACCGTGTCCCTGACTCCCCCTCCTGCCATGGAGAGATGAGGGAGGAAGTCAAGGAGCTCCCTCTGTTCTGAGTACTGTGATGTATCAGGATAAAGTTGGCTGTGTGCATGAGCCACCATCAGTAGAAACCAGGTGGTTCCAGGATGACTTTAGGAGCCAGCAGAAGGTACCCCCTGCACAGAGCTGTCTGGGACCAAGCTGGTAGCTGTGCTGGTACCTGGTTTGAGTCACAGGCGCCACTGCTGGTTTGGTCTGGCTGTGCTTTTACAAGCAGAGTCCAGCCCTATGGACAGATTGCACATATTTTGTCAGTTACTTTCTGTGTCTGTCTGAAAGAGCACCTTACATATGGGCTGGAGATTTAGCTCAGTGGTTCCAGTGCCAGCCTTGTAAGCACAGGGTCCTGAGTTCGATCCCTGGTAACCACATACAATAATGCTGGGTGTGGTGACTCAACACCCACCAGCAATCAATACCATATATCACAGTACCGGGTGTGGTGGCTCACACCTGTAATCCCAGCACTGGGGAAGCAGAGGCAGGAGGATTGCTGTGAATTCAAGGCTTGCCTGGACTTCATAGTGAGCTCAGGGCCAGTCTGAACTACAAAGCGAGACCCTGTCTCAAAAAAAAACACCTTATATGTGAATTATAACTCAGTAAAGCTGTTAAAAGAAACCCACCGATTCTTCTCTGTTATCAATATTCCTGTCCCCTGCATTGTCTCTTCACACTGTTTTCCATTAAGAATGGGCACAAAATAAAAAACGGGGGTGGTAACTGAGTAGTAGAGCACTCACCAAGTGCACTCAAGGTTCTGAGCTCCATTCCCAGCACCCATCCCCACCCCAAGAAAAAGAAAATATTAAACAAGAAAGTAGCATCACTTTGAGGCACAGACTCTGTACTCTGGTGGTTAGGAACAGGACCAGTTCCTGTAGGAAAGACTGACTGTGTAAGAATCTGCAACTCCAGACTGGATGGAACCCAGGGCCCCCAAACTGAGTTGTGTACCAGCGCTTTCTTATTTTTTATTTTGAGACGGGCTCACTGATTTGCCCAGACTGGGCTCAAACTTAAGATCCTTTGAGTGTCTGCCTCCCTCCAGAGTCCTGCAGTTACAGGCACATGTCGCCACACCTGGCTTGTCATCTGTTCCAAAATACTTCTCTTACCTCAAGGAGAAATCCTGCCCACATTACACAGGTGCTGCCCTTTCCCCCTGCAAACTACTAGTCTGTTTCTTTGTTTTATTTTCATTTTACCTACTCATTTATTTTTGAGACAGAGTCTAGCTGTGTAGTTGAGCCTGGCCTTGAGCTCACTATATAACTCAAGCTGGCCATCAAATCATAATGATCCTTCTGCCTCAGCCTTCCAAGTGCTGGGATTACAGCTACCTATTTAGTCTGGATATTTTGTATAGAATCAGAATTATGTAATGTACCTGTATGTCTGTTTTTTTTTTTTTGAGACAGGGTCTCACTTTGTAGTTCAGGATGGCTCTGAGCTCACTATGTATCCCAGGCAAGCCTTGAACTCAGCAATCCTCCTGCCTCTGCCTCTGGAGTGCTAGGATTACAGGCGTGAGCCACCACGCCCAGCACTGTGGTATGTGGTATTGATTGCTGGTGGGCGTGAGTCTCCACGCCCAGCGTTGTATGTGGTCAGCAGGGATCGAACTCAGAACCTTGCGCTTGTGAGGCAGGCGCCTGAACCACTGAGCTAACCCTCCGGCCCCTATGTCTGTTTTCTTTAACTCAGTGATATTTTTGAGGAGTGGGAGGACAGCTCCCCGGATAGAATTCTTGCCTAATATCTATGAGGCTCTAAGTTCAACCCCCAATACCGCAAAATTAAAAATTAAGTAACTAAATAAGGCCTCTCCATCACAGAGGAAGTTTGAGTGCTTCCTCTGCATGGCGCTCGCTCACACAGATGCATCACCATTTGTTTGGCCTTCTGCCCAGTGTCAAGCTCCTTCCTGCCTTGACTGTGCTGCTATGTGATGTGTGGTGTGTCTGGGTTCTTTTTGGTCCTACTCCTGTGCTGAGGAGCAGGGCTGCTGCCTCCTGTGGAAACTGCGTGTTCAAGGCCTGTACCGTTTTACATCCCCACGGGCCACAGACAGGGCCTCGCGTCTTCCCATTCGCACCAGTCCTAGTTCACTTCTGCCTAACAGACTTGTTTCCATCCAGCTCTCCTCGGGGGAGTGGGGTGTGGCAACGTTATGGTTTTGATTTGCATTTCCATGGTGAGAAATGCAATTGGACGCCTTTGCCTGTGCATTTGGCCACTAATGTACTTTCCTGAAAGAAATGTCTACTCTGAAGTCTTGGCTCGTTTTGATCTGGGTTGTTTGTGTGAGCTTGTTGAGTTGGAAGTGGCCTTTGTATATTTTGGGTACCAAGTGCCTGATCTCTGCTTTGGGCTGTTTTCACTTTTCCCTTGTAGCTGCTCTGTGAGGTGTTCCAAGTCAGCAGCAGCCCCTAGACTGACTCTCTGCCTCTGGCTTGAAGTGCCCTCTGGTCTCCCTTGCGTACCACACTCTCCTTGTCACTGACTTCCAGGCAGGCATGGCTAGCCAGCTAACGTGCACTGTCTCTTGTAGTGGCTGGTGTTTGTGAAGATGGCAAACAGACTAAGCAGCTCCTATCCCAAAAAGAAGCTGGTAGTAGCATTTACGTCAGTGTCCACCCCAGTCTTCAGGAAACCCTTGTGTGGGTTTTTTTGTTGTTTTATTTTTTTGGTTTTTATTGGTTGAGTTTTTTTTGTTTGTTTTTGAGACAGGGTCTCTCTGTGTAGTTTAGACTGGCCCTAAGCTAACTGTATAGCCCAGGCAAGCTTCAAACTCACAGCAGTCCTCCTGCCTCTGCCTCCTAAGTGCTAGGATGACAGGCATGAGCCACCACGCCTAGCACTGTGGTGTGTGGTGCTGATTGCTGGTGGGTGGGAGTCACCACACCTGCTATTGTTGTATGTGGTTACCTGGATGGAACCTGGGACCTTGTGCTTGCTAGAACCATTGAGCTAAATCTCCAGCCCAGACTGGTTGGTTTTTTAAGATGGTATCTTGCTATTAGTCCAGGTTGGCCTTGAACTTACAGTGATCCTCCTGCCTCAGCATCCCACTTGCTGGGATTACAGCTGTGTGCTATCATCCCTGGCTGTCCCTGTGCATTTTTGCTCTTCTAGTATTTTCCTATAATCTGTCAACCACTTACCCTGGGTGGCTCACATGGTCCATAATATATAGGTCTCAAATCAAGTGTGTATCAAATTAAAGTAGTAATTCATCTTTAGGAAGCCACAGGTGGCCCACAGCTTCCCATGGGGCAGAAGGTATCCTTCGTGTTGCTGCCAGGCCCAACCACTCTGCTGCCACCTTCTCTTTCCTTCTCCCCTAGTGCACAGTTAGTGAGGAGTGAGCATGTGCAGAGAGAGCAAGCGTGTGCACTTATCCAGAAACAAAGGGTAAAGATGAAAGAGGAGTAAGTGGGTGGTGCATACCTGTGACCCCAGTACTCAGGAGGCTGATGCAGGAGGATCGCCCTGAATCTGAGACTGACAAGTCCAAGGCCAGCCTCCATTATGTAGCCAGACCTTCCCCAAAGTAAAAAGAAGAAAGATTGGAAACTCAGAACCCAGTGGTTTATAAAAGCACAAGTGTGAGTTGAGCCCATGCCACCAAAGCCGATTTGACTGCACAGATAGCTGCCACAGGGCCCAGGTGCAGGCAGGGGCAGCAGAGTCAGCAGCCCCTAAGCCAAGCCAAGATCCCCACGGCCTGCGGATGCCCATCAGCAGAGAGACCACGTGCTCCTCTGCCTGACTGGCTGGGACAGCAAATCCTGTGACCCTGATACATGTCCACTGGACCATGGGGCCTAGTTTGGGCTCAAGTTCTTCAGTGCTGCCTGGTATAAGTAGACTGTGGCCCCATTCCTGCTAGGGATGAGAACATGAGCTGCTGTGATGGATCGGAGAGGCAGGGAGTGCGTGCATGAGGGAGGCACCTGTGACTCAGTCAGTCCCTGTCACCCCTGAGGAAAGGGCAGGGGCGGTGAGGTACCTGCTGCTGCCTTCCCTGACTCTGTCGCCGAGAGCTGCCCTCTCCCACACAGCCCATCCAGTTTCTGGTATGTCTCGCGTGAACAGAGAACCTGATGTTCACAGTTTGAACCAAGTCACCTTCAAGGATTGATCCTGAGCAAGTGAAAAGCTACTAGGTTGACAGCTTGGTTGAATTAGTCTCAACTTCCTTGTCCTGCAGAGTTTTACACTCAAAGGAAATGTGCACTAGTGTCAGGCGTTCAAGCTTATCAGCCTCCATCCTGCAGTCCACATAGTCTCCCTCCCCAGCACACTTACCGTGCGGAAAGTGCCTCTCATGAGCTGGGAGGCGCCACACCAGCCTCAGAAGTGCAAGCGTAAGTCCTGAGTTTGATTCTTGGTACCACACACACACACACACATACACGCACAATCTCCTGTATGTGCACTCACGCACATGCATGCGTGCTTGTGTGTATATATTGAGGATTGAATCCAGGGCCATGGACATGTCAGACAAGCACTGCACCACCAAGCTACATTCACATCAGCCCCCTGAACAGTGAATCCTCCTAGGTCATGATGAGTACACAGAGAAAGGTGGAAACAGGCGACGTATGATACGTGATCCTGTATCATGAGGGCAAGGTTCCTGCTTTGCGTGGTTCTGTAGCATGCTCTTCTCTCTCCACTGAACTCCATGCCTCACATGGCCTCTTCTCATTTGCAGCGATCCTACAGCAAGGAACTGTTTGAAGAAGTGATTTCCAAGATGCGGAAGGCAGGGATCAAATCCACCATAGCGATAGAGAAGTTTAAACTCCTAGCCGAGAAAGTTGAGCAGACCGTGGCCAAGAATGCACGTGCGGAAATCGACTACAGTGATGCTCCAGACGAGTTCAGAGGTGAGTGGCCTGCTGTTTGAAGCTGACTCCATTGTGTACACAAGGCAGTATCTGCTTTTTTTTTTTTTGCTTTTTGGAGACAGGGTCTCACTTTGTAGTTCAGGCTGGCCCTGAGCTCACTATGGTGCCCAGGCAAGCCGCCGCGAACTCAGCAATCCTCCCGTCTCTGCCTCCCGAGTGCTGGGATTACAGGCGGGAGCCACCACACCCAGCATTATATGTGGTAACCGGGGATCAAACTCAGGTCCTTACGCTTGCGAGGCAGGCGCCGGAACCACTGAGCTAACCCTCCGGCCCAGCAGTATCTGCTTTTAATGTTTTGATAATGTGCTATAGCTGCTGCTTGAGAAGCTTTGTCTGAAATTATGCTTGCCAATTTTTAGCTGATGCTATAAATCACAAGAATTTTGTTTTTCTTTGTTTGAAATAGGGTCTCACTGTGTAGTTTAGGGTGGCCCTGACCTCACTGTGTACCCCACACTGGCCTCAGATTTGTGGTGATCCTTCTACCTCAGCCTCCTGATTGCTGAGATTACAGGCATGCACCATCAAGCTGGCTTGTAAATGAAAAGGAAAGAAATGTTCTCAGCCTGATTTCAAAGTAGGCAGCATCCCTGATGTTGTTTTAGAGGCAGCTCTGCCTTTGTCAGTGAGGAGTCACACTTTGCAAGAGTTCAGAGACATCTTAAAGGGTCCCAGCCTGGCCCCATTACCCCAGCACGCTGGAAAGCTGAGCCAGGGAGATTACATGTTCAAGCGTAACTGGGGCACTTAGTGAGACCTTGTCTCAAAATCTTAAAAGTACTGGATCGTAGCTCAGTATAAAGTCTAGTCCCCAGTACTTCAATAACAGAAGCTACAGCAGACAAAAGACCAAGGATGTGAGCCTGCAGGCCTGTGGGCATATGACTGTCCCACCATTTTTCCTGTCCTTCCTCTCTGCAGAGAGACACAGGGTGAGTCCCATCTGAAAAGGCAGTCTCAGGCCTGAATCTCATACTGACTTTCCCTACACTTGGGCCCACAAGACCATCCAGTTCCTTTTCCTTGGTAGCAGGGGCTCAGGCTTGTTCTCTTTTTCCATCCTGGCCTCTGTGGTTGACTTTGAACTTGTCCTGCTGTGTCCCCACAGACCCACTGATGGATACCCTGATGACCGACCCTGTGCGCCTGCCATCTGGCACCATCATGGACCGCTCTGTCATCCTTCGGCACCTGCTCAACTCACCCACTGACCCATTCAACCGGCAGACGCTGACTGAGAGCATGCTGGAGCCAGGTGGGCCGGTGGCAGCCCGTGTCCTCTTTGCACCCAGCTTCTCTCCCTGACACACATGGCGACATCCTCCCATCCTCGCTCAGTATTAATCTCTCTCTCTCTCTTTCTCTCTCCTCTCTCTTTCTCTTTTTCTCTCAGTGCCAGAACTGAAGGAACAGATCCAGGCCTGGATGCGAGAGAAACAGAACAGTGACCATTAGCTGTCCCCTTCGTCACCTCTGCTGGAAGCACCAAGGCAGTGCGGCAGGCAGGAGAAGCCCCTGCACTGAAACGCTGCTGTGTCGGGGCATCCGTGCCCCGTCCCTGTGAGCCCACCCGAGCGACCAAACCACAGACCGGCGGGGCCCCGGCCGGGAAGAGGAGCCCGATTCCTGTACATATATTTAAGCGACACAGTCAGGAGATTGAGGGACGAGCCTGATGGATGCTAATGTGATAAAGCACGTCCTTCACATGTCACAGCTGGGGCTTTTGCAACGAAACGTTTAGCGATGACAAATGGGTCCGGGCAGCATCCCCTACATCACTTTTTTTTTGTTGTTTTTTTGTTGTTGTTTTTTTAATCCAATATCCGTTGATTTGATTGTGATTAGAGAACTTGGACATTTTGCTGCTAAAGAATCTCCCCCCTTCCTGACCCTACTTGCACTGCTGTGGATTTTTTTAAAGAAGCAAAAACAAAAAACAAACTCTTTCCCAGCCTTCCACACATGTATTCTGTGAGATAACTGTGCCTGCAACAAAGTGTTAATCCTGGGATCGTATTTTTATATCATATCACATATTTGTTTTTTTAATTAATTGGTGTTAGACAACATGATTAATAAAAAAGGCAAGATATTTTCAGAATTTGAATTTCAGGTTTTTTTCTTTTGAAATATCCCTTTTAAATTTTTAAATAACAAACCAAATGAAGTGAACCCCTGTTGCTCTGGTCCCTTCAAACAAACTCTAGGAATCAAGGGAGCCGGTGCCGCGCCAAGGGGCTTCTGAGTGCGGGCGGCAGGTTTTTGAAGGGCAATATGTGTTGGTTTCTTTGTCTTTCTTTCTTTCTGTTCTTTTCTTTTTTTTAAATACATTGTCAGTTGGAAAGTTCACCCTCGTCCTCCGAGGGTCGATTAACGCCTCACCCTTGAGTCCCGGGCCGGAGGCAGGGCGCATGTGCATGGTGCGTCCTTGGGTTCAGCCTTACCAAAGCAGAGCAGAGTGCAAGAAATGTGGCCGTGCATCTGCTGCTTTCCACACACACAGTCACCTACGCACTCGCATGCACACACATGCAACATTTTGTATTACTGCTCCTTTACATGACATACTTTAATTTTTAATTTTTCTTTCCTTTGGGGTAAAAAAGAGTTTGAAACCATGAACTGTTGGAAGAAATTAAGTCTAAAAACAAAACAAAACAAAACTTCCTTTTTTCATTTCCTCGCCCCCTCCACAATGTCCTCTGTTCGATTCCTAACACAAACGACAATAAACAGTGATACACAGCAAGAAAGAACCCGAGTCTCTTTTTGTGGAAAAAAAGAAAAGGGTGGGGGTTAGTGAAAGCAGTGAATGTGGGACCATCTTTCCCAGTTAGGAAACTTTCCCATGCTTCTGGGCTGCTTTGTTGTCTCCAGGGTTACAGACCTCAAAGATCTTTGCCTTGATTGGTCGAGTTTGTACACAAGCCCCTCCAGTGTAGAGACCATTTAGCAATAGGCAGAACTCGGCCTTTCCTGTGCGACAGACCAGGCCCTCCATAGAAGCTCGTGTGCTTCCCACGCCAGCCTCAACGAAGACAATACTACTGATTATTTCTGGTGGTTGTTTTGTCTTAAATAGGTCAGGGTGTGGAATGCCAAGAGGTAAGTGACTTGCGCAATGTTACTTAGACTGGGCAGTCGGGCTCTGGAGCGCATTCACATATTTAACTTAGCTTTTAGGCTCACACTTTCTCTAAAACACATTTTTTCCAAAAATGTACAGTATTCATTATAACAAATTTTAGGCAGTATAAGTGAGCATAAGGGGAAAAAAAAAAACACCCACAATCTCACTGCAGAGATAATCCTGTTAACTTGGTTTTCTTTTCACTAAATTGATCTAAATGCCCATACAATGAGAGTATTTTACTGGCGTCTTGTGTGATTTTATATGAACGTCTCTTTACCTCCCACTGAGGAGATGCAGATGGTTCCAGATTTGAGTTCCTGGTGGCGCCCAGTGAATGCTGTAGAGTTTCAAGTTCTCTGAATTGATGAGTCAGGGTTAGGTCCAGAGTTAAGTCCTTGTGTTGGTAGGTCCCGGATGCGGCACCTGCCTGTCTCGCCTCTGGGGAAGATGTTTTGAGTTTCTCCTTTTATAGTCTCAGGGTGGCTGCTTGTGTTTGTTCCCAATCTGTTGATTATGAATGTTCCGGAATACTTCAGAAGTAGGTCTTGACCACAAGAACGATGGCCCAGAAGAAAGGGGACTGAGAATCAGGTGAACATGGCAAAAGCAGTTATGGAAAGACTGAAATAACCTCTTTTCTGACCCTTGTATGGGCTCCTGAGAGGCATTGCTGAAATATCAATTGAAGAATTAGCACATTTCACACTCAATTCCTGGGCTGGGGACACATGAAATAGTGACTTGTGCCGTGTTCTCCCTGGGTATGGAGCTGACCTGAGCAGGAAGTGCCTGACAGTCTGTAACTCAAAGGCACACGTGGGGTGTCATGCCGAGCTGCCAGGGGTCCCCTGGTGACAGCAGTTTGCATCTCGTGAGCATGTTCAGTACAGGTCACTCCCAGGTGTGTTAGCTCCCTCGGTCCTATGTGGCCACTGGGGTTGCATGGAGGGGACAAGAATTCAGGGGTTCTGTCAGCCCTAGCTCATACTGCTCCAGTCCAGAAACAGCAGAGCGTTCTGGAAAGGCCTTCAGTTTGCCATTGGCCTACATGGTCAGGCAGCTTTGATCACAGTGTTCATTCCTCCAGCCACTTGCTGAGGGCCCAAACAGACATGTCTCTGGACATCGCAGGTGTCCACAGGCTTTGGGCTTAACATGTACGAAACTGAGCTCCTGTGTCACCCAGCTGCCTCCTACATCACTGAAAACAACTTTCTCTTTTTATTTTTTATTTTTTATTTTTGAGACAGGGTCTCACCTTATAGTTCAGGCTGGCTCTGAGCTCACTGTATAGCCCAGGCAAGCCTGGAACTCAGCAATCCTCCTGTCTCTGCCTCCCGAGTGCTGGGATTACAGGCGTGAGCCACCACACCCGGCACTGTGGTATGTGGTATTGATGGCTGGTGGGTGGGAGTCTCCACGCCCAACATTGTATGTGGTCATCGCAGATCAAACTCAGGACCTTGCGCTTGTGAGGCAGGTGCCAGAACCGCTGAGCTAACCCTCTGGTCCAACAGCTTTCTCTTTATGAAACCCTGGGACTCGGCCTCAGCTCCACTGTGTTTCCCTTTGACCCCATCCACATGCAAACCCAGCTCTAGTGAAATGTGTGCCCCAGAAGCAGCCACAGCTCACCAGGCGGCTCGCTATTCCTCGGGTCAGCATCCCAGATGAGCCATGAGCATTGGGACTCCTTTTCCTCCTTAGCTCTGTGTCCGTTCTCAAGAACATCTGCCTAGCAAATGGGAGGCCGTGAGTTTAATCCCCAGCTCTGCAAAAACAGAACAACAACAACAAAAATAGTGGTGAGGCAGGTTATAGGATCTATGAATTTCACTCAGAGAATATAGGGAAGAGTTTCAGTATTGATCAAAGAAGAAGGTTGGATCTACTGAGGTTGGGAACCAGGGTTCGGGAGCCAGGCATTATGCAAAAAACACAGAAGTCATGAACTCTTGTAAACCCAAACACTTGGTCCATTGTATACACCCTGCTTTCCCCATAAGGAAGCTTTTTTTTTTTTTCAGACAGGGTCTTGCTTTGTAGTTCAGGCTGGCCCTGAGCTCACTATGTAGCCCAGGCAAGCCTGGAACTCAGCAGTCCTCCTGCCTCTGCCTCCCAAGTGCTGAGATGACAGGCGTAAGTCACCACGTCCACCATTGTGGTATGTGGTACTGATTGCTGGTGGGCGTGAGTCACCACACCTGGTATTGTATGTGGTTACCAGGGATTGAACTCAGGACCTTGCGCTTGCCAGGCAGGTGCCAGAACCACTGAGCTACATCTCCGGCCTCACTGTCATTTTTTTTTTTTTTTTGCTTTTTTTGAGACAGGGTCTCGCTTTGTAGTTCAGGCTGGCCCTGAGCTCACTATGGTGCCCAGGCAAGCCACCGCGAACTCAGCAATCCTCCTGTCTCTGCCTCCCGAGTGCTGGGATTACAGGCGTGAGCCACCACGCCCAGCACTGTGGTATGCGGTGTTGATTGTTGGTGGGCGTGTCTCCACGCCCAGCATTATATGTGGTTACCAGGGATTGAACTCAGGACCTTGCGCTTGCGAGGCAGGCGCCAGAACCACTGAGCTAACCCTCCGGCCCCTCACTGTCATATTTTTAAGAGCCATGTTGCTGGGCATGGTGACACATCTGGAATGCCAGCAGTATAGAAGACTGAGGCAGGAAGATTACAAATTCAGCTCAGTCAGTGCAATTTAACCACTTAGTGAGATCCTGTCTCAAAATTTAAAAGAAAAAACAAAACTTTAAAGGCTAAGGATGTAGCTCAATGCAAAGGCCCTGGCTCTTTCTCCAATAACACAAAAACAAAAGCCATATGGGTTGGGAGTGTTAATGCTGGGGATAGTACTCCAGGCCTTGCTGTGCCAAGCACCCATGTGCATGGAGCTTGACCTGCAGACCAGGGAGGTCTTGTTGCACGTATCTTAGAAAATATAGTGGAAGGGCCCAGGAGTTGGCTCAGTGGGAACACTTGCTCAGCACAAAATAAAAAATAAAACAGGCCTTTTCTTTAGCACTCAGTCCCTCAGAGGCCAGGGCTGGCATCTGCCTGGTTTCTGCGGACAGCACTGAGCAGGAAGACACGATGGCAGAGGTAAGCAAGAGACCAAATAGGAAGGGCCCATCACAGGAATACCCTCTGGTGCCAAGTTCCACGCAGTGGAGACTGCCTTTCCAAGGGTCCCCAGTGCTTCTCAGGGAGCAGATTCTGGCAAGTGTTGGAAGGGACACCCAATCCCCCAGGCTGCTGCCTCTGGTTTCTACTCTGTGGGCGTGGCCCAGGAGCCTTAAGAGTTTTCTTGTTCTGTTTTGTATTTTGGTTTTCTGAGCCAAAGTCTTGCTGTGTAGTCCAGGTTAGCCTCATCCTGGCTCAGCCTCCCAAGGATTGAGATCACAAGTGTGCACAACCACACCTGAATTTTTCCCTTTAAATTGACACTTCTGAATAGAGTGGGTTCTCCTAACCCAAAATGCAAGGGCTAGTAAGAATGAGGGAAGCCTGGGTCCTTCCCTGTCTTTTCCTACCTAGGAGTTTGTTCTTTTTTCCAGCACTACATATACTTCGTTTTTGTTATTGTCATGTCTTTTGTTTGTTTGTTTGTTTTTGGCACTAAGATTTTTATATTTATGTTGAGACACATTCTCACAAGATTGCCAAGTTACCAGGCTGTGTTCAAATTTGCAGTCCCAGGGCTGGGGATTTAGCTCAAGTGGTACCACGCTAACTTTGGGTGCACAAGGGCCCAGTTCAATCCCCAGTACTAAAAAAAAAAAAAAAAAAAAAAAAAAACAAATTTGCTATTCCCCTGCTTCAGCCTCCCAGAGTGGTTGAATTACAAGCATGTCAAAGCCTTTTTGCTAATTCCTATCTGAGTTGAGACCCCACACCTCCTCACTCTCCTGTACCCACAGCCACACTTCATGTTCAAGCAGCCTTTATACCTCCTCTCCCAGAATCCAGATGCCCCTGCCTCTTTATGAACACTTTTGTCCTTGTTTAGCTTTTATTTTGAGACACCGTCTCTCTATGTAGCCCAGACTAGCCTTGAACCCAGTGTGTTCCCCAGATTGGTCTCAATTCACAGAAATCCTCCTGCCTCAGCCTCCCACATGCTGGGATGACAGGCATATGCCAGCACGTGAGGCATTTAATTTCTCTGCTCTTCTGCCTTCAGTCTGTCATTCATCCCAGCCTCTCCAGGGTGGCCATAGCCACAGCCGTGCAGATGACAACTTAGTGACCTCTCCCAGGAGCCCTTGAGACAGGATTGTTGTCCATTTCAGCCTTCAGATAAAGAAGCTGCAGCTCAGACAGGGATGACACTGTCCTGCGACCATGCATTGCTTAGCTGGGACACTGGCTGCCTCTGCATCCTCCTAGGAGCCACTCTTTAGGGACAAGGCCACAGGGGGAGGAGCTTTGATCCTGTCATTTCCAAGCCCCAGGAGATCCTGGGACAAGTGGCAGAACCCAGCCCTGCCGACATAGCTAAATCTTCTGCCCTTGGTATCGGATATTGCTTTTTATGATGGTTTAAATTATTTATGCTGTTTTGTTGAAAGCTAAGCTCACTAGAGAAATTGCCACTAATGGAAAGGTAGAAAGTGGACAGCATGCTGTGCTGTGGTGGGGCCTGCCATCTCCAGCACTAATACTTTAAACTGTCTGTAGTGTGTGTGTGTGTGTGTGTGTGTGTGTGTACATGTGTATGTGTGTGTGCTGAGAGACAGAGACTGAAGTAAAGAGAAAAACCTGAAGATGTGGTGGTGCACACCTATGATCTCAGCATTCTGGGAGGCTGAGGCAGGAAGATCACAAATTCAAGCAGTCTGGGCAATTTAGCAATTTACTGAGATCCTGTCTCAAAATAAAAAATAGAAAAGGGCTGGCGATGGAGCTCAGTGCAGAGGCCTTAAGATCAATCTCTGGTACTAAGAACAGCAGCAACAAAGATGAGTTATTGCCAGGGCTTGTCTGGTCACCCTGCCTCTTGTGTGTTTATTTCCCGGGTCAATTTCTAGCTTCTTTGGAGACAATTTCTCTGCATTTCAGCCTCTTCATAAATAACATGGTACCTGTTCACATCTCAAGGGAGAAGGTGGTTGCTGATGTAATGGCTTTAAAAAAAAAAAAAACTTCGAACTCTTGCAAAGAAAAGCATATTATAAATAAATATCATAAATTTTAGCTATAAACACAGAGTCAGCTGTTCCTATAAATATTGTAGATCTCAATGCTTGGCTCTGCATGGGGATGCTGTGTAACAGAAGGCTGAGCTTTGTCATCTGCGAGGACCACACCTAGCAAGGCTGTCAGTGATGTGAAACAGCTTTTTACTCTCTTTTTTCTTTTCTCATCTCCTCTCCTCTCCTCTTCTCTCCTCTCCTTTTCTCTTCTCTCTTCTTTTCTTTTCCTTTTGAGATAGGATCTCTCTATGTAGCCCATGCTGACCAGGAACTCAGCGATCCTCCTGCCTCAGCATCCTGAGTGCTGAAATGACAGACTGCATTCTTCACAGTGATTGAGAAGTGCTGTGGCAGCCACAACCCCGTATGCAGGTCTCTCTGCATGTTATTGCTTTGTGCCCAGGAATATGAACTACAAACAGCATTTTTTTTTTTTTAAAGACAGAGTCTCACTTTGTAGTTCAGGCTGGCTCTGAGCTCACTATGTAGCCCAGGCAAGCCTGGAACTCAGCAATCCTCCTGTCTCTGCCTCCCTCTGAGTGCTGGGATTACAGGCATGAGCCACCATGCCCGGCACTGTGGTATGTGGTATTGTTGGCTGGTGGGCATGAGTCTCCACGCCCAGCATTGTATGTGGTTACTGGGGATCAAACTCAGGACCTTGCGCTTGCGAGGCAGGCACCGGAACCACTGAGCTAACCCTCTGGCCTACAAACAGCATTTAACACAGAGCATCATAGATCCTCTTCTGACCACTTATCTTAAAAATGTGTCCCCCCCCCATTGGGGCCAGAGATTTAGCTCAGTGGTTCCAGTGCCTGCCTCGCATGCACAAGGTCCTGAGTTCAATCCCTAGTAACCACATACAATGCTGGGCATGGTGACTCATGCCCACCAGCAATCAATATCATACCACAGTGCCGGGCGTGGTGGCTCATGCCTGTAATCCCAGCACTCAGAGGGAGGTAGAGACAGGAGGATTGCTGAGTTCGAGGCTTGCCTAGGCTACATAGTGAGCTCAGGGCCAGCCTGAACTACAAAGTGAGACCCTGTCTCCAAAAAAATAAATAAATAAATAAATTTAAAATGTGCCTGTCCATCTAAATGGAAGAAAAAGAGTGTGAGCCTGGCATGGTGGGACCTATCTACATATAATCTTAGGTACTCAGGAGGCTGAAACAGGAGGATTGTTTTAGTTTTAAGTTTTTAGTCCTGGAAACTTAATGAGACCTTGTCTCAGAAAAACCCACAAAATACAAAAAAGAAATTTTTTAAACACTGTTGGGGATGTAGCTCACTGCTCAATTCCCAATGCAACAGCAAAAAAAAAAAAATAGGAAAGAAAGAAGCCAGGGAGGAGGAGAAATAAGAAAAATTAAGCAGCCACATGTAGATGAACCAACACCCATGATAAATGCTTGTTATAATACAGTCTTGTACTATACAAAAATGAATTAAGGAGCTGGGTGTGGTGGCACACACCTGTCATCCCAACCCTCAGGAGGCTGAGGCAGGAGGATTACCATGAGTTCAAGACCAGTTTGGTCTATACAGTGAGTTCAAGACCAACCTGTACTACACAGCAAGACTTGTCTGAAAACCAAACAAAGAACAGAAAAGAGACGGAGCAGCTAAAGATGCATCCCAGAGGCAGACCTTCGACAGCACGTGTGAGGTTGTGGGTTTGGTCTCCAGCTCTGTAAGGGAGAAAAGTGCTGACACATAAACTGAGCATTTTCATGGGCTCTAAGCTCATGGACAGAGGTCTGTTCCCAGAGAAAAGTGAGCTTCCCTGGAAGATGAGAACGACATTCCGACCCAAACCCCAGCTTCCCTTCACCGACTTGCTTGGGAAACTCAGTGTGGAAGGTAGTAAATAAGACATAAAAGAAGGGTTTTTTCCTTTTTGTTTACAGGGCTAGGGGTGGAAGCCAGGGCTTCACACGCCAGGCAAGGCCGCATCCCAGCATCCTTTATTGTTTGACCATGTTGAGGACAGGATGCGACCTGAAGAGAAAGCCAAACGAGTCTTTTGAGAGGTACGCAACTTCTGTATCTCTGACCTGATCTCGGACTAAAACCTGCAGTGGCTGCCAATAAATCCTGCGTGGTGGACTAAATATGCATGTTTCTTCTTCTTCTTCACAAATTATATCTTCTTGTCAAAGCTCCCTCATTCTTGGCTGCCATGTGGCGATGACCTCATTTGCTGTGCAGGGAATGGGAGAAGGAAGTTCAACAGTGGCACCTCTGAGCCAGAGATGTGGCCCAATCAACCCCTTGGAATGTTGCCTTCTTCAACACGAACTGTTTTCCTGTCTTTGGTCTTTTTTTTTGAGACAGGGTCTCACTTTGTAGTTCAGGCTGGCCCTGAGCTCACTATGTAGCCCAGGCAAGCCTTGAACTCAGCAATCCTCTTGCCTGTCTCTGCCTCCCGAGTGTTGGGATTACAGGCGTGAGCCATCACACCTGGCATTGTGGTATGTGGTATTGACTGCTGGTGGGTGTGAGTCACCATGCCCAGCATTGTATGTGGTTACTGGGGATCGAACTCAGGACCTTGCACTTGCAAGGCAGGCGGCGGAACCACTGAGCTAAATCTCCGGCTCTCCTGTCTTTGGTCTTTTGAGACAGGGTCTCACTATGTAGTTCAGTCTGGCCTCGAACTTGTGAGGATCCTCCTGCCTCAGCCTCCTGAGTGCTGGGACTGTGGGCATGTGCCGCCTCACATAGCTAGCAAAGCCTCTTTCTAAGTAAAGTGATATTTACTCATTCCAGGGAATACGACCTGGGGCATTGTGCTCACAACCTCTGTCAAGTTTTCAAGTGGATTTGGAACAACAGATCCTTTTTCTAGGGCTATTTCGGATATCACAGAAGATGATTAATGCAGGTCTTGATTTTATAGTCAGGGCTCAGTGAAGAGCAGCTGTGATCACCGCCACCACCACCATTATCATTGTCATCCTCATCTATTTAAATTCTTCCTCTCTCTGGAGGAAGAGAGACAAGTCTGGTGAAAGCAGCACTCGAAGATTTTAGAAGCAGAAGACACAGGGGCCTCAATCCATCTACTCTGCCTTATTTTATAGATCAAGCACCAGAACAGAGACACTAAACACCCAGAAGGCTGAGGCAGGAGGATTGCTGTGAGTTCAAGGCCATTCTGGGCTACATAGTGAGTTCAAGGCCAACTATATATATAGTGAGACCCCATCTCAAAACAAAAAATAAACAAAGATACAGAGATATGGACTTGTCAGTGGCCCTGCACATATGTTGCAGTGGAATCATTTCATGGGAACATTTTAGAATCTGTGACTTGTTATGTGCAGGTAGGGAACCCACAGGAATGCTGAGGGGCAGTGAGGGAGGCCAGAGGGAGGAGTCATCATTGTCACACGGTTTGTTTGTTGTCACAGGACTGTGACAGGGCGAACTAGTGGAGAATGTGCTCAGAGTCACACAGTGGGAAGACAGGGCTGCTGTTGCCTTTATCCCTGCTTTAGAGGTGGGGCCAAGGCTGGGGAGATTATGCACTCTGTTTGACAGCATGAGGTGGGTGACAGAACCAGAATCCAAACAGTTTGGGTTTCAAAGGTCCCCAAAGGCTGGAGTGAGGAAGTAGAGCCCCCAGAGGAAGTCAGGTCACAGGGCCACACCCCCGAGGGGACTTTGGGACACACTTTCTTCTCACTCCCTCTGCTTTCAGTTACCAGGAGGTGAGCAGCTCTCCCACCACACCAATGTGCCGTGATGTGCTGCTCCCACTGCCCAGACCACAGGGCTGAATTGACTTGGCTGAACTTTCATCAGGTCAGGTGTTTTGTTATCGTGATGGAAAGCTAACTCATACAGACTATGAGAGCCTAGAGCTCCATACTCCCCCATCCCTCCTTGCCAGGAAAGGAGCTCTGTCTATCTGTGTATCTCTCTCCCTCCTCTCTCTCTTCTCTTTTATTTTTTTGGAGACAGGATTTCACCATGTGGTTCAGACTGGGCTCGAACTCCCAGCAATCCCTTTGTCTCAGCCTCCAGAGTGTGGGAATTATAGGCATGTAGCCCCACAGCTGGCTTGGTGTTGATTCTACACTCATCACCTGTCTGTGCTCTGCGGAGAGTGGGGTGAGGTTGAGCCCCCAAGGGGCCCTTTCTGAGGTGGCTTCAGCATTGTCTCCCCACAGGACCCCTGGGGGAGGTCAAAGGCCACCAGCCACCTTGAAATGGTAAGGCCTGTCAAAGGGCCTTGGTGCTCTGTAGACCCAGCTTGGCCTGTCAGGGGTCCCATGCCTCTCTGGCAGCCTCTCTGGTGCTCTGCCTATGTGTGCTGGGGCATCTGTCACTGCACCACGGTTCCAGAATCACAGCTTTCAGACCAGAGCTAATTGACACAAGGCTGTTCCTCGTTGGTAAAATGCCTGTTAGAGAAATGCATGCTGCAGTTTGGAAGGGGGTTGCCGAGGATTGTTGTCTGGCTGCAGTAATGGATGCCTCCCAATCATGGGGTTGGTTGAGGGGGCCAAGCCTCAGCAGCCCATTTAAACAACACCTCAGAGAAACCACCAAGATTGAGTAAACACACCACATTTTGTGTCTGCAATCTCAGCACTCAGGAGACTGAGACAGGAGCATCACTGAGAGTTGCAGCCCATCCTGGGAAATGTAGCTAGACCCTGTTTCAAAAAACAAAACAAGAGGCTACAGATTTAGCTCCGTGGCACCACGCCTGCCTTGCAGTGCAAGGTCCTGAGTTCAATTCCTGGTACAAAGAAAGCCCACAGAAAACAAAAAACCCTCTCCACTGTTCTACTATTTACAGAAATGTGAGTGTTTGCTTCTTGGTCCTCTGTGGGGATTATGTGGCCTTTCCTATGTGGCCTCAGGGCCCTGGTGATCCCTGTGGCCACACTAACATGAAGTGTGATTTACATATTCCTCGTTGCACTGATATTTGTCGTGACACAATTGAGCATTGGAGCAAAAGGGGGGACATGGCATCACTTGCTTAATTTTGCTACTACCTTGAGGGACTTTAGAAAATGTGCTCTGGCCAGGAGTGGTGGTGCCAGGATCATCCTGTGATCCCGGCACTCAGGATGCTGAGGCAGGAGGATCGCCATGAGTGTGAGGCCAGGCTGGGTTACATCATGGATTCAAGGTCAGCCTAGAATACATAGATAGACCTTGTCTCTATAAAAAGGGTGTCTGGTCCAGGGATTTAGCTCAGTGGTTCTGGCATCTGCCTTGGAAGTACAAGGTTCTGAGTTTGATTCCTGGTAACCACATACCACAATGCCTGAGTGTGGTGACTCATGTCCACCAGCAATCAATACCACATACCACATTGCCAGGTGCGGTGGCTCACACCTATAATCCCAGTACTCAGGAGGCAGAGGCAGGAGGATTGCTGTGAGTTTAAGGTTTGCCTGGGCTACATAGTGAGGTCAGGGCCAGCTTGAATTACAAAGTGAGACCCTGTCTCCAAAAAATAAACCAAAAACTGGGGGTGGGATGGGGTGGGGTGGGGTCTAACCCAGACATAGTGGCACATGCTGCAGTCACAACACTCTGGGAGTCAGAGACAGAAGGAATGCAAATTTAAGCCTATGGTGAGCAATTTAGTGACTTAGACTTAGCAAGTCTCATGTGCTGGGAATATATCTCAGCCTCATGTTTGAGTACCAAGACCATCAGAAAAAACAGAGCAGTGGTCGAGGCAGGCTTTTCTTTAGATGTGTAAAAACTTCTTTCCTCAGAGTCACCTTTTCTCTTTACTCAACATATTTTAAAATTAATTTCTATGTTCATGTCCTACAGCATGATTTGAACTGTTTTAGTTAGCATCAGACATTCATATTTTCTACTCATTTGGTTTTTCAAAACACCTCAAAGTTATTGGGGTCCACATGTCACCAGCCAGCTGGGCCTCTTTGAGGTCTTCCACCTACTTTTTGCTCCTAATATCCTTGCCAGCTAGATGCAGACAGTGGAGCTGATTAGAATTAGGGAGAAAGGTGTGGGGGCCCACACCTGTGCTCCCAGCATGCTGAGGCAGAGACAGGATTGCTATGAGTTCAAGACCATTTTGGACTATACAGTGAAACCCTGTCTCCAAAGAACCAAAAACAACAAGAGAATGAATTGGGGGTTGGCTGGTTGTACAGCTCAGTGGAAGAGCTCGTACTGCCATACTCAGGACTCTGGGTTTGATCCCTGGAAAAAATAGAAAAACACTACATAGTGAGCTCAGAGCCAGCCCAAACTACAAAGTGAGACCCTGTCTCAAAAAAAAAAGAAAAAAGAAAAACATATACCAATGAAATATTAATGAGGAGGTATTGAATGTAGGCTTCAGGGACTTTCTGGCGAGTAGATGCGTGATATTTGTAACATCTATTTCAGCTGTTTTTCTTTTCTTTCTTTCCTGATTCTGAGTAGTTGAAGTCACCAAATAGAAATCAATTGTTGGGCTAGAGATTTAGCTCAGTGGTTTTGGCACCTGCCTAGCAAATGCAAGGTCCCTGGTTTGATCCCAGTAATCACATACAACAATACTGGGTGTGGTGATTCTCGCCCACCAGCAATCAGTACCACACACCACAATACCGGGAGTGGTGGCTCACGCCTATAATCCCAGCACACGGGAGGCAGAGGCAGGAGGATTGCTGAGTTCCAGATTTGCTTGGGCCACATAGTGAGCTCAGGGTCAGCCTGAACTACAAGGTGAGACCCTGTTTCAAGAGAGAAAAACAAAATCAGTTGTTACCAAGCTAGAGGCTTGAGTCTGTCATTTCCTGATGGGGCAGACTAACCCACTCTAAAATGTCTCCAGATTTTCTCATTGATTCCAAATAACCTTGGCATATGGAGTGTCACTGTGCATTCATATCTATGAGTGAAACCAACTTGCATCCTCTTTGTTAAAATACTTACTGGACTCCTAATAACTTTTTTAAAAACTCAAAAAGTAAATTAAATACTTACTGGAAAAAACTAGTGTATTAACAGATCTATAACAAGTTCTTTATTGTCATTAATATCACCCATAGACACATATCTATAAAATAAATATTAATATTTATAAAGACTGTATTGGAAGAAAGATATTTTCAAGGTTTAACGGGGAAGAGAGACTTCTAGACTCCTAGGTCCAAAAATACAAGTGGTAACTATTTTTAATCGTGCAACATGACCCAAAGACTTAAGTACATGTGTTACCTGACTTTGTTAGAAGAATTGGAAAATATTTCTGTTCATGGCCCCAGGAGGATCTGGTGGGGGACTGTAGTTTTAATTCTCCCAGAAATAAAAAAGAGATCTTATAGGTTTTTGTCCCTTCTGGTGTCAGTGTATGGCATTTTTGAGTAAACATGAACTCCAAGTTGGGAAGGGGTTTCTGTTGCGTGCCCTTCGGGTACCAGTGGGGAGGCTGGCACATTTTCCTGCAGATCAGAGAGAACCGTGGTTTCTGGCTCCCACACACATGGCCTTGGGCTTGGCCCAGCTGCTTTGGTCCTGTTCCTGTCCCCTCTACCCCAGCTGCTGTTCCCATCTGCAGAGGATTAACTGGTGCTGTTGCAGCTGAGGACCCTTCAGACAAATTTAGTTGTTAAAGTAGGAATTCTGTGGTGCTGGGCCTGGTGCCTGCTAGGCAAAAGCTCCCCCACTGAGCCACACATCTCAGCCATGGATATTTGTTAGCAGGCAAAGAGTAAGGACCACACACTGGCCCCCAACCACATACACACCACCAAACATTACCAACCTCGTGTCATCCCTCCTGCCCCAATAAATAAAATATAGCAGATTTCAAGCCAGCTTGCTCCATGTCTATGTTCCCAGCTGCTAGGGAGGCTGAGGCAGGAGAATGGCAAGTTGAAGGGCAGCCTGGGCAACTCATCAAGACCCTGTTCAGAAAAACAAAGAAGCCAAGCATAGTGGCACGCACTTGTAATCCTAGTATTCTGGGAAGCTAAAGAGGAAAGATTACAGATTTGAGCCCAATCTGGTCTCAAATAGAGTCTCTCTCAAAATATGAAGTAAAAAATGCTGGACGTGGTGGCTCACGCCTGTAATCCCAGCACTTGGGAGGCAGAGACAGGAAGATTGCTGAGTTCGCGGCGGCTTGCCTGGGCACCATAGTGAGCTCAGGGCCAGCCTGAACTACAAAGCGAGACCCTGTCTCAAAAAGCAAAAAAATAGTAAAAGAGCATTGGGGATATAACGCCAGGGAAAGCCCTGGGATCAGTTCTCTGTACCAACAAACACATAAAAAAGTGCTGGGATGTGCTGGGTGTGGTGGCTCACGCCTGTAATCCCAGCACTCGGGAGGCAGAGACAGGAGGATTGCTGAGTTTGAGGTTTGCCTGGGCTACATAGTGAGCTCAGGGCCAGCCTGAACTACAAAGCAAGATCCTTTCTCAAAAAAATAAATAAATAAATAAAAAGTGTTGGGATAATAGGTGTGTGGTACCACACCTAGCCAGACACCTGAATTTACATTTTCTATGGAGTGAGGTAAGGGTCAGACTTTTTAAAAAAACCGTATTGTTGAGTAATTATTCCAGCACCACTTACCACCATTTATAGTTTAAACTTTCCCACTGATGTCAAATGTCATTCCTCTCATATTTTATGTTCCCACTGTCATGCAGCTTATTTCTGGACCTTCCTGTGTTCCATTTCTGAATGTGTATATTCTTATGTCAATAATACAGCAGAGTCCTAATCATGCAGTGTCCTATAGTCTCACTAACTCTAACTTACTCATCCTTTATTCTTCAAAATTGCTGTGTCATTGTACTATCATTTATTTATTTATTTATTTATTTATTTATTTATTTATTTATTTATTTATTTTTTGCTTTTTGGAGACAGGGTCTCACTTTGTAGTTCAGACTGGCCCTGAGCTCACTATGGTGCCCAGGCAAGCCGCTGCGAACCCAGCAATCCTCCTGTCTCTACCTCCCAAGTGCTGGGATTACAGGCGTGAGCCACCACACCCGGCATTGTGGTATGCGGTGTTGGTTGTTGGTGGGCGTGAGTCTCCACACCCAGCATTATATGTGGTTACCGGGGATTGAACTCAAGTCCTTGCGCTCGTGAGGCAGGCGCCGGAACCACTGAGCTAACCCTCCAACCCTATCATTTAATTTTTTAAAAAATGGTTATGGAAAAGCCTGGTGTGGTTGTATGTACCTGTAATCCAGCATTCAGGAGGCTGAGGCATGAAGATTGCCAAGAATTTGAGGTCAGTTTGGGCTATAGAGGAGTTCAAGGCCAGCCTTGCACTACGTAGTGACACTGTCTTCAACTAAACAAACAAATCAACCACAAATAAAGGATATAGAATAGATTTATCATGATCATGTGAAATTTACCACGAATTTGTTAAATTTCACACAAAACACTTTTTTTGCTAACAATATTTTTCAACAGTTTATACTTACAAAAATAACTAAACATAATTTACCTTGAGAAAAAAATAAAAAATTTTCCTCTTTCATTAATTAAATTTTTAATTAAAAAAAATTTTTTTGAGACAGGGTCTCGCTTTGTAGTTCTGGCTGGCTCTGAGTTCACTATGTAGCCCAGGCAAACCTCGAACTCAACAATCCTCCTGCCTCTGCCTCCTAAGTGCTGGGATGACAGGCATAAACCACCACGCCCAGCATTGTGGTGTGTGGTACTGATTGCTGGTGGGTTTGAGTCACCACGCCCAGTATTGTTGTATGTGGTTACCAGTGATCGAATCAGGGACCTTGTGCTTTCTAGGCAGGGACTGGAACCACTGAGCTAAATCTCTGGACCCATCTATCAGTATTTTTTTTTGAGGCAGGGTCTTGCTTTGCAGTGCAGGCTGGCCCTCAGCTCACTATGTAGCCCAGGCAAGCCTCCAACTCAGCATCCTCCTGTCTCTGCCTCCGGAGTGCTGGGATTACAGGCGTGAGCCACCACGCCCCGCACTGTGGTATGTGGTATTGATGGCTGGTGGGTGTAAGTCTCCACGCCCAACATTGTATGTGGTTACTGGAGATTGAACTCAGGCCCTTATGCTTGTGAGGCAGGCGCCAGAACCACTGAGCTAAATCTCCGGCCCTATCAGTATTTTTAATGAGAATTTAAAATATTATATTCTGATAAAAAGAAATACTTCATACCACCATACCCAGCCAACATTTTTATATTTTGAAGTTGAATCCAGAAGTCTTATCACTTGCAGTGAGAAGGTGGCACCGTTCTATTAACAGATCTTATGTCACTATTTCCTTGCTGTCAGGGAGCGCCCTCCCAGACCATGGTAAATTCAATTTTCTAGTAATTTATGACTTTGCGGAGGTTCTTTTGTACAATATCTGTAAATGGAGAAGCCAAAAGTCACACAGTGTCTGTCTCTACTTCCCTTTCAAACTTCTGTTCAGACTCTGTCCTGGAGCTCTGGAGCAACAGAAAGTTTCCTCCAGCTCTTCAGGTGCTCATCACAGGGCTCAGGGAAGAGTTCTAGCTGGGCCCTGGAAGTGGTGTCTGCTGTTGAGGTCTGACATCAGCTCATTAACCCATTGTGGTTTTCCATTTTGTCTTTGCTGATGGGAAGCTGAGACCTGTGTTTCATGCTCAGAAGTAGCACATCTCCTTGACTTCTAAATAACATGTTCCTACATCTATGCATTTGGCCTGTTCAAATAGCCTTTTCTTCATAATTATTTTTTTGCAGTACCAGGGACTGAACTCATAACTTAGTGCTTACACGGCAGGTGGTGGCACCACTGGAGTGGAATCTCTGGCCCTCTTCATAATTACTACTTAATTTATTAATTTTTTTTGAGAAGGTCTCACCATGAAGCCCTGGTTTGTCTTCAATTTGAGATCTTCCTGCCTTAGCCTACCAAGTGCTGGGATTACAGGTGTTATATATACTTTTTTTTTTCTTGAGAGAACATCTCACTTTGTAGTTTAGGCTGGCCCTGAACTCACTAGGTAGCCCAGGCTAGCCTCAAACTTGTGGCAATCCTCCTGCCTCAGCCTGCTGAGTGCTGGGATATGGGCATGTGCCACTACATCTATTCTATTAGTTGCTTTTCAAAAATTTATTAACTGACACATAAAAATATAAAAACTGGCTGGGCATGGTTGTACACAGCTGTTATCTTAGCATTCTGGGAGGATGAGGCAGGGGGATTTAGAGTTTGAGCCCATTCTAGGCAATTTGATGATGTGGTTAAGTAGTGCAAAGGCTCTGGGTTAAATCCATACTACCATTAAAAAGAAATAAAAATAAAATGTACATATTGTACATATTGATTCATATTGATGGATTCTGATGTTATGTTTGGATAAATGAACATACTATGGAACGTTTCAATCAGGTTACAGATATTTTTATTTTCAAACATGTATCACTTCAGAATGAACACTTTCAAATCTTCTAGCTTACTGAATGTACAGTATATTATTATCAAGAGTCACTCTAGAACTTACTTGTCTCAGTACCCCTTGATCTATGTTATCTTTGCTTTTATTTATTTACTTTTGGCAGTGCTGGGAAAGGAATACTTGCTAGGTAAGCACTCTACCGCTGAACTACACCTTTAGCCCAATTAAAAAAAAGTAAATTTTATTACTATTTTTGGGAAGTCACTGTTTTGAGGTAAACCATATCATATCCTTTTGTGGGTTGGTGAAGTATAAAGTCCTATTAAAGTGCCAGAGATTTAGATCAGTGGTTCTGGCGCCTGCCTAGCAAGCTCAAGGTCTGTCGTTTGATCCTGGTAACCACATACAACAATATCAGGCGTAGTGACTCAAGCCCACCAGCAATCAGCACCACACACCATAATGCCAGGTGTGGTGGCTCATGCCTGTAATCTCAGCACTCGGGAGGCAGAGGCAAGAGGATTGCTGAGTTCCAGTCTTGCTTGGGCTACATGGTGGACTCAGGACCAGCCAGAACTACAAAGCAAGACCCTGTCTCAAAAAACAAAAAAAAAAAACCCTACTAAAATGAGAAATGGCCAATAAATGTTAAATGACTGGGGTCTGAGACTTTAGCGGCGGCGGTTGATTTTCCACAACCACTAGTGTAGAAAATTTAATTTTAGTGTGGATATGCTTGTTAAGTCAGGCCTGTTAAGCCCAATAATATTGTATTGAATTCAGGGGGCAAAAAAGAAATTTTATTTTAGTTCCCATTTCTGCTAGTAAATACCTAAATATTTCATAGCCTTATAAAGTAATGGTGTTTGGCCTGCGCTTGATAATTGCACATCTTGTCACTTAATATGATGGTTTCTGAAGTGCTGAATTAAACTGCTTGTGAGAGGACAGCAGTGGACTCCTTCCTGGAGCTGTTGATAAGGTCTCTCGTGCTCTAGGACTCTGGATTCTAGCAACCCCCTCGTGGGCACCTCCAGTGTGGGAGGCGCTTGCTCCGTTGCTTTACCTGGGGACACAAAGCGTTTTGTTCCTTTCCTCCCAGCCCGCACGCGCTCTCCGAGTGGAGCTAGAGACCCACGAAGTCATGCTTTTCCATTACTCATTCCGCCTTTTCTCCCAAGGTGGCGTGTGGGAGGTGTTGCGCGCGGGATCGGTAAGAATAGGTCAGGAAGCTGTCTGTGGGCTCCGCTCGTCCGCGTGCGTGGTTCCGTTCCGATCGCGCCGCTCCCCGTGAGATGTTTTCCAAACCCACGATGACTTCACACTCGGCCGCTCCCTTAGGAATCCGGGCTCCCCCGCCGGTGTCCGGTTCGTCCAGTTGCGCCCCGCCCCACCCCACTCAGCCAACCTTTTGTCCCCTCGCAATGCGGATTATCTGGCTGCCAAGGCGCGGCCGCTGCCCAACTGACGCCCTCCGAGGGTCACCGGGGAGGGAACCTTGACGCCTCCTTCGCCCACCCCGCGCCCCCGCAGCGGCGGCTCCTCGGCCACCTGGGGGCGCTCGGGGGGGGGGGTCTCCGCAGCCCGCCCCTCACTGTCTTACCCACGATTGGCCGGCCGCCTTTAGTTCTGCACTCTGATTGGCTTCTTCCTACGTCAATCATGGCACTGGGCGGGAGGAGGTGACGCGTGGCGCCTGGTTTGGGGCGGTGCCCGTCGCCGGCGGCTGCGGGCGGAGTTTCTCGAGTCCAGAGGCTGGGCCATCAGACGGCCACTGTCCCTGGAGGCGTCCTCGCGGGCTCAGCCGCTGTTAGCTCTGTGCCGCCACAGCTCTTGATGCTTAGCAGGGTCGCTGAGTGATGGCGCGGCGGAACGGCGCTGTGCGGCCGGCGGCGGCCGCGTCTCGCGCTGAGGTGCGTCGGTGCCCGGCCTCCCGCGCCCCCGCGCGCCGCGCCTCCTGCTGACCGCCCGCCGCCCGCCGCCCGCCGCCCGCCGCCCGCCCGGGCTCCGCAGCAAGGCTGAGGTAAGCGGCGGGGCGGGCGGCAGTTGGCGTCGTGGTCGCCGGAGATGGCTCCAGGGCGAGAGTGCGGCCTGGAGCCGGGCGGGGTTCACAGAGGCGGCGGCGGGAGCTTCGGCCTGGAGTGGGGGCGGGGCGGGACCCCCGGCCGGGCGCCCGGACCCGCAGCCTGTTGGGTCCCGCGGTACCTCCCCGGCTCCGGTCTCTTTTGAGTCGCCGGCCGGGCGTGCGGATGGACCCTCGGTGCTCCCGGTACCGGGACCTCGAAGCTCGCGGGTCGGTCCCGCTCCGCTGCCAGCCCCTCAGAACCTCCAGTGATGGTTGGCACGGGGGTTCAGCTGCGAAGGCGATCCTGCCCCGGTGCCAGACGAGAGCAGGGAATGGCATCCTCGCATGCCAGGGTGGGGGAGCGGAGGGGGACTCAAGGATGGGCGAGAGGGCTGGAGAGCAAGACCAGGGAGGGGGTCGCTGGCCAGTGGCCAGCTGCGAGGGAGCTGGTGTGGCCCCGGCGTCGAGCCGAGCAGGATCGTGGCAGCCATATTGGGAAGATGATCTGACAAATCCTTTAGGAGCCAAGTCCGGTTGCTGGAAGGCACCGAGTGACAGCCCCTGGCAGCTCTTAGGGTGATTGGCCGCACCAGAAGCCAAGCAGTGGGGGCTGGGAGGCCGCCCAAGCAAGCCAGGCATTGTTCGTGCCATACAAAACAGCCACAGCCACAGAACCAGCCCGGAGTCCCAATCACTTTTTCCTCCTCGGGTAGGATTGCTAAAATGAGCTTCCAGAGTCAGTCGTCGCGGAGATGGCTTTCTTGTTGGGATGCAGTGCTGTACTCATTGTCTGTCCCCGCCTCGCATGCCCAGCGCAGTGGGAGGCCTGTGAACGCCTTCCTCCCGCCTGGGCAGGGACTGCTGCGAGGCCAGGACTCGGGTTAGCGAATGGCATCGGATGGACAGCTTTGCCGAGTGGCTCAGCGGCAGAAATTGAGCGAACTGGAAGGCTCTCCTGGTGGGGGAGGCCTGCAGCAGTGTTTCTGAGGACTTGGGTTGTCATGTTTGTGGAATCTGGACGTAGCTGAAATTAGACTGCCACCATATCCCTTGCTCATCAATCTCTTGCTGCTCCTGGCAGCTGCTGTGCTCACACAGAGCATGCTGCTGTGGGTCATGGTGTGTCTGAGTCTGATGAGTGCCATGATCCCAGCTTGAGTGACTGAAGAAGTGATACCCTGCTGGAGGTTTTATTTAAAGGCTGGCATTTTGTCCATTTGGCTTAGTCATAATGAAATGTTGGCTTGTGTTCTCTAAGAAGTGAGGTGGTGTTTTTTAATTTTGCTGGTTTTGCGGTTGGATTATAGAGTGAGGTTGTCAGTGTTCCGTTTGGGGAAGGGACGTGAAGATTGCACCTAGGTTGGCATGGTGAAGCAGAACTGGAAGTGATCGACAACTAGTTTCAGCGTCAGCCTGTAAATCTGTCTGTTCATACATTCTAGATGAGGACGGGACCTGGAGAGATGGCGTGCCTGCTGTCCTCTTTGTGTTTTTCCTTTTCTTCATTTCAAACTCCATTTCCTTCCTCTCTTTGGAGTTGGTGCCCGGGGAGGATCCTGGGCCTTGGATGCACTAAGCAAGCTACATTCCCAACCACCTGACTCACTTTTTTTTTTTTTTTTGCTTTTGAGACAGGGTCTCGCTTTGTAGTTCAGGCTGGCCCTGAGCTCACTATGGTGCCCAGGCAAGCCACCGCGAACTCAGCAATCCTCCTGCCCCTGCCCTCCCGAGTGCTGGGATTACAGACGTGAGCCACCACGTCCGGCATTGTGGTATGCGGTGTTGATTGTTGGTGGGCGTGTCTCCACGCCCAGCATTATATGTGGTTACCGGGGATCGAACTCCAGACCTTGCGCTTGCGAGGAAAGCGCCGGAACCACTGAGCTAACCCTCCGGCCCCTGACTCACTTTTTTAATGCATAAATCTTACAACTTCTTAAGGTGAACTACTTAAATAATTTCCTGTATACTTTTCTTAATACCTTTATTTGATCATTTTTATCATTATGTCCTTTAAAACCTGGTTGAAACAAATGGCCTCAACATGAACCAGTTTTTTTGCATACATTAATATGAGAAAACTACAGAATATCTCTTTTATAGTCCCATGCCCCAATAAATATTTCTAAGTTTTTTTTTTAATATATAGAGTTACTTTACTTAAAGATCTGAGGAACTGTGGTTAAATATAATTTCATCATTTAGTAAAATCAGATCTGGTCACTGTGAATCTGATGTAAAAGTAGATTTTAAGCAGTGGTGCTCTGATGAGTATTTTTCATGAATGTATCCTATTAGGTTCAGCTTCTTAGGCCCTGGATACTGCTTTCCTTTGTGAGATCAGATATAAATTCGGTTTTCCTATTTTTTTTTCTCCAAATAGTTTTTTCCTTTTCAAGAGCAGATATGAATGTGATTTTCCCTTTTTTTCCCTTCCTCTTTTCTACTGGGAAGTTGCACAAGAAGAGTCTGCCAACAGTGTTCTCAAAGCCAGAGCTTTCTACCAGTTTTTCTGCCCTGTCTTGTCCTATAAACAAAAGACAACATTGGGCCCTTGGCTGGTTTGTAATCCTGTTTCTGGGGCTGTTTATCACAGCACGTCTTTGCTGGAAGGTGAATGGCACACCTCTGTGGTCTTGCAAATAGGATAAAATTCACAAATTCTGAAGCTAAAAATGTGTCATGCTTGTTTCATGAGTTCTTTAGGGCCTTGTTTGAACATAGTGGTGAGCTTTGGAATCCAGATGAGAAAATAAATAAATATGATACTTCCAGAACTCTCATAATGTGTGATGAGAGATTCGCAGCTATCACGGCGGTGGGGAAGCCACTGCAGAGGTATCTGGGCTTCTTGGTGAGCCGGGCACTTGGTTTCACATCCCACTGATTCACTTTTGCCCACATTTGTCATAGTTATTGCCATTTGGTCAAGACTGCAAATGTATTTAGTTCTTTACCCTCAAGGACCCTAACCTTTCTGGAATGAGAAAGTGGGATAAGATTAACTTATCCCATGGGGGTGTGACTCCTTAACTGCTGTCTACGCCTAGTAGTTTCCATGATTTTCAGGTAGAGCTGATTGTCTTGTAATATGTGTGTGTGTGTATGTTCATTTCAAGTCCTATGATTGTAAATGTGTGATGGATTTAATTTTTTAGTATTTATTATCACATTTACCATAAAGCAAGTTTAACTTTATGTCCTCTCTAAAAACTTTGATTCTTTGCTTAGTTTTCCCTTTCATCTAATTTATTCAGTGCTAGGTATCAAACGCTGGGCTTGCACAGGTGAGCAGGTTCTGACCCCCTGAGCTTCTGAGTCCCTCCAGGTCCTACCTGTAGTTTTGACATCATTTTGGCAGATGTCAGTGTGAAAATAACTGCAGCAGCAGTACCGATATACATAATGGCTTCTCATCTCGAGTGCTTTATATGTGTCAAGTTCTTCTCTAAGCACTTTGTGTTTATTAACTAGTTTAATCTGTGGTCAACCATGTAAAAGCAGATCCTGTTATTCTCTCCGTGTTTCAGATGAAGAAACTGACTTAGAAACTAAAAGATTTCCCTAAGAGCAAGAGAACTAGTTAGTAAGCCCTGTGCTGAACTTGCTGTGTAATGATTCCACTCAAGCAAACCTTGGCTTGGTCTTATGTGAGTAGCTTGGTGTTGTGGCCACTTCTTCTGCCATGTCATCACTTTCAAATCGGATTCACCTTCTGAGCTTAAAGTCTGATAATTTACAGCTCTGGGTGTCTAATTTGCCTTGCCTGTGTTCTCCCCCTCAAGCCTCCCAGTTGCTCAGTCACTTCCAGATTTTACTTTGGTTCCTTCTTTTCTACACTGTGGTCTCTGGCACATGTTGTTTCAGCGACACCCCCCTCCCTGGTCTTATTCTTCATCTCCATCTCTGTCTCTCTTAGTCTCTCTCTCTTTTTTTCTCTCCCTCTCTCTCTCCCCCTCTCCGTCTCTCTCTCAAGATCTTTCCTTCCCTTCTTCCTATCCTACCCTTTCTTCCTTCCCCAGTCTGCCTGCCAGCCTGCCTGCCTGCCTGCCTGCC